>PYAF01002615.1:108104-149259 GCA_007407185.1 Glycine tomentella
CATTTATAATTCTCATAAATTTGTATTCATATATTAAATTTGAAAAAACACAAATTTATATAAATTAAAATTTAAAAAAATGAATTTACAGATACCAAAAATAAAAAATACTAACTTACATACATAAAAAAAAACATATTTAAGTTTTTTTTTTCAGTTTTTGATATTTGTTTTTACAATTGTGGTAAGTTAAAATTCATCATCTCATATGTAGTAGTATTATAGATGTTACTTTTTGTTTTGTTTTAAATTTGCGACTTCGAGAATTATGATTCGCAATCAAGGTAAAAAATTAAATAAGGTACTTTAAATGTTTTAGGTATTCTATTTCAATAAAAAAATAGAATTTTATTTTTAATGACTTTTAATGTATTGATCAAATGAAGAGAAGTGTCACCCTATTGAAATAATGTCTGTTATACAAGATAGTTGAGCTTATCACAATTATCAGAATAGGTATATGTACAAACATATATACATATTAGAACAACTTAATTATAAATCAATAATAATAATAATAATAATAATAATAATAATAATTTTATAGCTTAGAAATCTAAAAAATTAATATAAAATTGTTAATTAATATTATTTTAAAATTCTTACCTTAGCCCTCTAAATACCTAGACACAACTCTGGTCAGTAGAGTATTATTAATATTTACATTTTCTTTTATCTGCCCGCAAAGGAAATAACACAAATTAAAAAAATACATAATTAATATCTTTATTTATGCTATTTTTGAACTTCCTAATATGACCTCCTTTATTATTTTTCTCTTATTCATTATACAGAGTATTTAATAACTAGAAAGAAATAAGAATATATATGAGAAGTAACTAATACTCTCTTAAACTTCTAAATAAACATATAAATAGAAATAAAATTTTATTATGACAATGTAGACAAATAAAATGAATAAAAAAGTTAACAATTTGACTATCTTAAGCAAACTCTAATGATGACCGTCGCCCTAATTTTCACAAAAGACCCCATCTCATGGCCATGAGTGATGAACCTACTTTGCTAATGCTAACAACCAAAACAACATATTATAATCTAGATGCATTGACCTTTCTCCTTGATGGCCGACTCACTGAAACATTATATACCTAATTTCAATTTTTAAACGTTTTCGGTATTGAAAATTTGAAACTATTGCCACTCAGCATTAAATCCTAAGGTTTCCAACGTGATCACTAAACCTACCTCATCATTGAGTTCAATTGTTATACATTTGTTTCGATACATCTTCAATTATTACCAATAAGAAGAAAAAAACCTACCCCCATCTCTCCCTGTTAAACTTCATAGTAGATAATTATTATTATTCCTCGATTATTATTTATCCATTAGAGAGCTCAACACATAAATTAAAAAAAAAAACATTAACAATATTTTCATTTATATTAAGATTATTTTTAATTTTCTAAATATGACTTCTATTATTATTTTTCTTTCATTTTTATGATAAGTGTGCAAAACATTTAACAATTAGGTAGAAAAAGTATAATTAGATAAAGTAAACATTAGTTAATTAAAAGTTGATAAGTTAATAGTTACTTGAAAATTGAAAATTTTAAAGCTATTTTATTAAATATTTGATAAAATTAATTATTGAAGTAGCTAAAAGATATAAAATAATATATTTAAAAAAAGAAGTTAAATAAATATTTGAAGGATAGAAAAAATAATATATAAAAACTAGAAATTAAAAATTAACATTTTAAAAAATGTTACTCTTAGTGAGTTTCAAAGAAAGTTAGAAATTATTGAAAAAATTGTATAAATTATTTAAAATAATTTATTTATTAAACAAGTTTTTCAACTAATAAAAAAATTTAAAAAGAAACTAAAGAATAACTGAAATGATTTCCAATAATAACCACAGCCTTAATCCTTCATATACCCTTAGACCGACACGAGTATAGCATTTATTTTTAAAAAATGTTAAAAAGAATTAACGAATCCTCCATCCCCGATAAATTTGGGTAGCCCCATATGGATATGACTGACCCACAAGAGCTTGGATTTTTATATTTTATTATTTTGGGTTGAGAAGACCAAGATTTTGTTTTAAATTTCAAGTGGAACGCGACTCATGGCTCTGGAAATTTGCAAGATTTGAATATTTTGAGTAAACTCCTCTGCTATCCTATTAAGTAGCACTCAGAGAGGATCAAGCATAATGCCACCCCTTGAGGGTTGTTTATTGTTTAATTTTAAGAGACAATTGGGAACAACGAAATATACATGGTTTTATTTACTCCACAAAATCTTTGCTTATTCAACATACATGTATATAATTTGATTAATTTACAGTCTCATTTTGTTACAACTTGTTGAAAGAAAGCATTTTGGCACCATTAGTGAATGAATCTAATCATCCACGACAAGGTTGCCGTGTGAGATCCTTTCATAAACGACAGAGTCACCAATGATAGGACTGAACAAATTGCTTGACCTGACATGTCTATGCACTCAGGACATATAAACTAATTAATCATAATAACATAAACATATTTATTATAGTATATGATAAATTATCTTCTTCCCCTGACCCTTTGTTTTGTTTCCATTAGAATGCACATGATTAGCGGTTAGTGCTGTTAAATTGATATTCCCATAACCTTCCATTTAATTATGATTGTACTAATATTAAATAATTTAAATTCACATGCATGTACAAGACGGATAGAAGGATGCAATAGAATTAATTCGACAAATCTAATGAGAACCATTAATCATTTAATATTGTCAAGAATGAGGGGTTTCACCTTAGGACGGCGAATGGTGATTGTGTGACCACCATAATTGGGGCACATGTTAATGCTAGTATCCCCACCAACCAATTATAATTAATCTCACATTGCATATGATGTAACATTCTAAATATTAGTATCATATAGAGCAGCATGAATAATATACAAATAAGTCAAGTACTTGGCTCATTGGTTGGATAAAAAGCAAAACAAGATAACCTATATGTATAATATTTCTTCTCAATAATTAAAACACGTACATGATTTTGGTTCCTCCTTTTACCCTTTTTCACCATTCTTCACAATAGGATAAGCAATTAAGAATTGAATCATTTATCTAGCAGAAAGTCCAGATAAGGTCATGTCAAGTTGCTCTCAAGCATTTATATGTGTGACAGTATTTCTGTGCCAAACCTTTTAAATGACACTATGTACAATTCCTGTCCTATATACCATAATGATGCAAACAAGGAACTATTTTCTTTTCTCCATCAAAGTTGAAACTACGCCACAGTTGATTCAATCCCAACCAATTATGCCACACATCAAAACGATGCATGTGTAGAATGTTTGTATGGGGGCTTTAATTTCTGATAATGATCACAATGTATCACAAGTGATACATGCCCCCTACAGAGGTGGTAGCTGAAGAAACACGTGGAGTCATCATTGAAGAACACTGAAGGTAGTAGAGAAAGAGAGATTTGCTAGCTGAGCTTAATTTACGGTTGGTGTATAGAAATAGTTGTAATGGGCAATGTGGCTGCCTAAGGTACACGAATGAAATATCATACTTTTTGATGTATGTATGATTATATATCTATGTACGACATATTTTGATCTGGCTATAGAGAAGAAATATTGAAGGGTCCAATATGTTTTTAATTATTATGATTTCCAAAGCAATTCTCATAAAGAAAAATGTAACATTTTCTGAGCATTGGCAATGGTAAGGGAACATCACAAATTTCAGCTGCTTCTATTGATCAGGTTTGATTTTTTCTTCTTCAATTGACAAGGAAATGAGGCTAGGATTTTAGAGCTTGATTGAAAAAGATTGATGAAGCAACCTAACAAGTTTTCTTATTGTCCTTTTGCACTGTTGTTCTTCAGTTCAGCAACAATGCAACATTATCGTGTTGTCATTTGAAACATGGACAAAAAATGGGCATGTTATTGGGGACTATAATTAGAAGTGACTTGAAAGGCAGATACAACCATTTCAAACTTATGGGCCATTGTTCCTGAAAATGAGAAGGTAAAAGCTTGTCACGGTTAATAGATAAGCTGTCTGAATCAAGCTGTGGCTCTAATGTTAGACAAATTATATGTTGAATTTAATTAGTATTTCAATCATAAAGTGACATGGATGTTAAAATCATATATTAATTAATTAGCCTGAGATTGTTCTAGTTCATTTGAATTTCAAGTTTACACTTGTAGGATTGTCTCCGTGAATAATTCACAACTATGTTAAATTTTTTATTTTTATAACAATTACTTTAATGGTTATGTTGAAGATATTTTAATAATTAAGAGTATAAAAAAATGTATACGACAGTGCATGAAACTTAAAGTCAATTATACATTAAAAATATGAAAAGAGGAGGTATACAGCAAATGGAGTGAACACGGAAGATTGAAAAGAGTGACAATACATTTTTATAGATTATTGCCTTATTATTAACATATAACTTTATCCAAACGGAGAGATATTTGATAAATGACAATATTTTTTCACTATTTAAAGTATGTGTTAATAATTAACATATTTTCATCTTCATCACCAATATTGTCTCGCATATTTCCACAAACACATTTCTTTTTCAATCGTGACAATATTAATTTTTTTACTAAAGTATTTGATTTCTAAAAAAAATGATAAAAAGTCCACAGTTAACTAAAACCTAAAACTATAATTAACTAAAATATCTTTTTGGTTACAAAGTAAAATATTTATATGATTAATTCAATCATATAAACTTATTCTTTATATCACTTTACATATTTCAACTACTTTAATAATTAATTTTATTAAATACTTCTAATTTAATAATCTAACTAAAAATTAATATTTTAAATTTCAGTTAGCATTTGTTTTCACTCCAACGAGCCCTGCAGTGAACAACCCCATTACCTAGGATCTTAACAAGATCACCCCAACACTTTTCCACGTGAAATTAACTTGTTAGTGGAAGTGGTTTTCCCTTTTCAGGAGGTTTGGGTGGTGGGGAGGTTGTGATTTGCATTATATGATACTTGGAATTTAAGCTTTTATCAGTGTCACCTAGCACAGGCCACTATAATATTCTTTGCATAGTTTATATGAGGATTTTGTTATTAAAAAATACAGTTTCTCACATTCACACAGTATCTATCTCTTTCCATACAGGTCCATAGTGCTCTTATTAAATCATGGTGCTTTTGAATAAATGAAAGGAACCAATATTTTGTTGTCATTAAGTCCACCCTGTTAATCAAATTAAAAGTGGAATATGAACATTGATTACCACTGAATTGCTCACTTGGTATGGCTCTCAAGCATCTTCAAACTTCCTTTTCTTTTTTTGGCTCAGCATATTCAAACTCCTAATACCAAATGAACTGTATAGTGGGGCAAATAATTAAGCACTTCTCTGAGTTGAATTTTTCCTGGTCTCATTAATTTACATAACTTTAACTTCTTCATGCATGGGGAGTAATTAAACCACGTCATATACTCCCAATTAAGGGGCAAAAATCCAATAACATTCTAGCCTAGGTTTTCAAAAAATCACTACTGCTACAATAGGACTTCAATATTTCAGTTTTTATTTTCTAGTTTCTTCAGCTAAAAATTTGCAAGTTTAATGACTATGACACTATGATGAGTGAGAACATAACCTATTAACCTTCGTTAATCAAAGAAAAGAACACTAAAATTAGTCAAAAATATCATCCACAAATTGATATTTGGCTCAACAATTCTTGCTTACTTATCACAGCAAGTTAATAAAACTGGTGGTTACTTGCCCTTGTTATCGGCAAGGAAGAAAATCTGATCTTACAATCTTTAACATGATAATGTGCACTTGGATGGTTCCTTTTTCTTTCAATATTTGTTTTAACCTAATGAACAAATGATATACTGTTTTTTTTTTTTCCTACACAATAATGACAATAAATTTTAAATTTTAAGACCTCGGGTAAACTAGTTGAACCATCACTACTAAGTTGATTCTAGCAGTTTGATTTGAACATGTGACATACTAGGACTAGGTTAAAACAGGGTTAAATAATCATACCAAGAAACTTACAAGTGTAACTTTATATCACACATGGGTAACAATATTCCAAACAAGTGACATCCAACTTCAATAAATCAATAATTGATACGCAACCTCGGTACAGCTTTTCTCCACTATTAGGTAATGATTACAATTAATCCTTCCAACACTATTACTTTCATTTTAAGATTCTGGATTATATCCCTTACTTTTCTTTCAAGATTCTGGATTTGGATTATTATTATTATATATATATATATATATATATATATATATATATATATATATCTCTTAGACAATACTCCAAAGTCTCCCTTCATCACTGTCCCAAAAAAACAAAAAATCAAGATAAAGATGAAAAGGGGGCATCAAGTTTTAACCAAAGCCAGAAACTTCACCATGAGAGAGGTATAGCAATTGATTGAGGAAACCAATGTGTGAAACCTCTTTTTTTTTATATATATATTTGGATGAACTAGTACATAGTAACATATATGGATGTGATCAAATTACTGGAAAATAGTCTCCAAAGAAACATTTGGTGAAAATAATAATGCATTTATCATTTATGCATAAACAAAAACATAAGTTTCCCGCTTCTATAATATAATACAATAGTATATCAACCATTTCCCTCATGATTCTAGCTACCTCTAACAGCTATGCGCACTAATGTCAAAAGGTTTCTCATGTAAATGTTGTGTTTCCTTCAGAGGGAACGCCATCATATTGGCATATTGCCATTCCTCAGAGCATAATTAAATTCAAATAAACATTATAATCCATAGAATCTGGAAGAAATGACAAACTACGATCAGTGTACTTCGATAATTATTTAATACTTTTGGTCAATAATTAATCTTGCTCTAACCTGGGAATAATTATAATCCATCATGCACTACTAACAATGTTTAAACTAATAAATCATAAAGTCTGATCAGTATTGACAACCATAAAGTTCAACAGTACTAATCAGAAGTCAACAGAAATCGACAATAATGCAATTTCGTATGTATATCTTGCAATAAGATGCCTTAAAAATTGATCATAAACCTGCGATAATTTGGCAGTGCACACCAACTCTAAGATTATTGCTTCTATTGCTATAGTATCATATTTTAAAGCAAAAGAATGAAAGATGTGAAGGTTACTAGAATCTGGCTAGTCTCAGATCCTTAAATATCATTGCCGCTAAAGAAAAAGATGTACAATTATTTTCATAAACATAATTAGTTAAGCTTTGACAAAGTCAACATATCTAGTGAGGTATATTTATAGTTTTTTTTCCCCATTTTGCGTGGCTTACCTCATAGACCACATTTCTTAGAATTTATTATTTATCTGAGGTAAAGACAGATTTCTCACCATACCATATACACACAGAAATTGGTTTTATTGTATAAAATATAATATTCCAGGATTGCCGTTTTCCTGATATAGAATGAAAATTATGTCACCTACTACTAATATCACGTTTGGGTTTTACAATAATAGGGAGAAATGCTTCTTTAGTTCCCCCCCCTTCTCTAAATGCTAGCTAAGTTTTCAATTAAAATTACTACGATTCTTCTAAAAATTAATGACTCCTCCAACAGACACCTACGAACAATTAGTAACTAATGAGCAAGCGAGAAACAAACCATTTTTGTGCCATCTTGTACTCACATACGCTAATCAAAATGAACTCAATATTCACCCAAAAAAAAAAATTAACTATCAATACGGATCATACCATTCAAAGAGTTTAATTAAGCACTTGATCAACACCAAAGTAATGCTAAAGATTGTGGTTTGAAGATGAAAATTTGCAGTTACTACTGTATATGATATGGCAATTAGAAAAAAGAAATTTTGTGTCCTTCGTAACCCTAACTTAAAAATACTGACAAATTTTAGCAAAAATAGTTTACCGTAAGAGCAAGAAACTCCATAGCACAATACAACTCCCTAACTGTAGTATCAACAGACAGCCCTGCCCACCAGATCAGGTCACTTCCAGAACTGTTTAGCATCAGCAGTTAAAGTAAACTTTATATACTATCGTAGCCCAAAAGTTTGGACCGGAGTGCTCAACGTTCAATCAATCAATTCATTTGCTTTTATAAATACTGAATTAGTTATACCAGAATTTGATTCGTTTGACATCCTAGTATTTTTCTTATTTTGGTAATATATCAATTTATGTAAATGTTCAATGCAATGTGAATAGTTATATTTGCCGCTAGACATGGGAATCTGACAGATAATCGTACAGGCTTATAGTGAAGACCCCCCATTACTAGAATACATATGTTCATACAGGAACCATGTCAATGGAAGCTAGAGAGGCACAGATCATGTTCCCTGTAATGTAGATAACAAGGAAGAATGAAGCAAATAAAAAAAAAAAAAAGACCGGGAAAAAATATTAGGTATGTTACACGACAATCATGCGCCAAAAAATCAAATGACATGCTGTAGAGCGAAATATATTTGTACAACTTGAGTAATCATGAAAATGTGCAATTTTATCCCCGTAGGTAAAACTCTAATTTTCAATTTATTTGCAATCTTGATATCTGTACAGTAAAATAATCCACAAAGATAAAACTTTGATATACGCTTAGTATATTCTCTCTTCTCAATTTCATAGACACGTTATTTTCTAATTGGATCACGACATCCCCTATGTTTGTGTCAAGTTATTGATTAGCCATTCTCTACAATCCCAAAACATGATGGATTGCACCGATTATCAATCCTAGAACATAATCACAGTACTTCGGTCCAGATGCGGAAAAAAATTATATAATGAATAACAATAAAAAAAAGTCTATAAGCGGTCACAACTAATATCCGACCAGATTTTAATAACCTAACCCGTAGCATTTGCAGACCCATTTTCAAACCCGTAAAATGAAATAATGCCTGTTCAAGATTTAAAGAAAAGAATGAGCGAGTGATGCAAATCACAAATATAGTGTTAGAACCGTACGTTGGCTGTAACAAGATGTTCAATTCGTCCAAAACAAACAGATTCCTATAATGATTACAGACTCCACAAATACTAATCTTCCAATGTAGCTTCATATGATATTATAGTGGTAACAAATTAACATAATACCACGACAAACTCTTAAGACATAAAAACAAATAACAGCAGAAGGGCGTTAAACCACCAATTCCAGGGAATTCAGTCATATCATCATCCTTTGCTTTTCCCTCTCCGGATCCAACAATAAAACTTTGATTTGACAAAAGACAGTCCAGGATAGCCTAACTCCTGCTTTTGGATTTTTCCATGGCCCGGGGAGCTGAGGCAAGAAAACCTACTTAAGCAAACTGAGGCACATTATTTGAAGTTTATAAGGTACAGAGTTATTAGTGATCTTGGCCCTGTATTAGATATAAGAAACACCAAGTTTTAAAGTTACCAGAAATTTTTTGTTCTTGGCCCTGTATTATAATTGATATATAATGTTTCAAATATTCCATGAAATCGCATATATTGATGTTTGTCTAGATTCAAGTGATACAAGCTCATAATCTGCGCCAGGTTATAGTTCTTAGACATGGTGTCATTCTCAAGTTAACCAGGTCACAATCTATTAGTTCATGTAAGACTTCCACATTAGGTATACTGAGTGACTGTAAAATGAGTCAATGCCGAGAATACATACCTAAACCAATGGCATCAGAACCCTTCATAATTTTCAGCCTTTTGCACGTGTCAATGAACATTCTGCAACAAAAGTAGAATTTGCAGTTGATTGGAAGGATGCAAACCAGTAGGGCAAAGCAAAAATCTCATCCCATTAGTCATTCAGTTCATTTTCTTGGTACAAACACTGAATAGTTTGCATGAACGCTTGATGTCAACATAGAAAAGCACATTAACACAAGCCAACAGGTAATATAGCTGAATTAGACTTAAATATCCTATTCAGAAGCAAGAACCATGGCCATGATCAAATGTATGTATTGATGAAAAAGCATGGCAATTATCAAATGTTGGGGTCAGCTATAAACTTGTTCTAAGTCTGATATAGCTCATACATCAAATGTTAATTCTTAATATTTTGATAAGGAAATTGTATCTTTAATTTTTTTTTTAATAATGGAGCTTAACACCTCACAACAGAGGAAAACCACTGTAATCCCTCAGATGGAAAAATAATAAACAGAGTATGAAAAACAAAGAGACACTGCAGACTCTGGGCAGTATGCATATGCTAGCCCATCCAAAAGACACCAAATCCTCAATCAACATTTACAAATTTACATTTATTGTCACTTCACAGTTTACCCAACCAAATGCTCCCCCCCCCCCCCCCCCCCCCCCCCCCCCCCTCCTCTCTTTTTCTTTTGCCAGCACCACCCAGGCATTCCGTGATAAACAGATAATCATTTTCAGTATCCCCCATTCTATCCACATTGTCAACATATGCTAAATTATTAAGTATTAAATCACAAAAAGAGAAGGAAGAGGTGCATCATGCAAACAATTATAAATATAAATGCACTTCATTACTTCATATTCTACTCAAATTTTTAAATCTATCGAGCTAGTATGAATATTCTGGAAGTTTGACTGCAAAGAGACCAATATATGGTGTCCTAATCGTCTCAATTTCACATTATACGTTCCGTTGTGAATACAACTGGTTAATTGAGATTACCAGCATGCATGAGCTATATCATTTTATGAATTGTCAAAATAGCATATTTCACATTAAAAATGTTATGCACAAACAACTTGTTCTCGGTTGCTA
The DNA here is from genome assembly GCA_007407185.1 of Glycine tomentella. Taxonomy (NCBI): domain Eukaryota; kingdom Viridiplantae; phylum Streptophyta; class Magnoliopsida; order Fabales; family Fabaceae; genus Glycine; species Glycine tomentella. Next base: position 118,884 of record PYAF01002615.1, read on the forward strand.
TTTCATAGAAATAATACCCACTTTGTATCCATCATATTTTATAATTCCGTTATTATGACTACAATAATTAGTTTGGAGAAAAAATAATACACGAGAGCAGAAGTACATTAAATTCTTGTACTTAAACTTTTATTAATGAAACAAAGTTGCTTACCTATCTAGGTGATTGCAAAGTACAAAAGGTCAAGCAAAATTCAAGAATTACTAATAAAGTGAGACTTCTTGAACTTCAGGAAATACGTCCGAAATAAAAATTAATAACAGTATCAATGTTGCATTGCACGGTTTCAGCAAGCATATAACCAATCACTGGGCCCATTGTTCAGAAAACACAAGCAATTAATTGTCTAAACCACAAATAGATCTAGGAGTAGGACTCTTAACCAAAATGAACCCCAATTAATTTTCAATAAGGAATTGTTTGTTTCTTGGCAAATGGTGCTAAAGCACCTTTAAACATAATCTCAGAAATTATAATTATTATTACTAGAAAATAAAAATAAAAAGACAAAAACAACACAACACTGGGAGAATTTAAAAGAACTTACTCCCATGGTACATCCCCTACAAGCATCCAATCTCCATCTTTATCTTCATAAGTGAGAACATACTCGGAACCATGCAGAAGATCCCTCAACTTGCTCTCACTCAACATTTCTCTTCCTGGAGCTCCATGGGAACCACTCTGACCTGATTGTACACAAGCACCCACCAATTATTTCAGAATAAAATTAAAGTAACCATCAAGTTAAATATTAATTTAAAACAAATCATTAGTTAAAGCCAATTTTACTGCTAAAGTTAATAGAATTGCAACAGCTCACCTAGGGTAAAACAGCTTAGGAACATCTTCTCAAGGGCAGAAGATAGTTCCTGATATGTTGTATAACATCTTAGATCTACCTTCCTAAGATACGGAGCACCATCCATGCTGACTTTCACAAAGAGTGCGCCAACACCTGGTTTTCCATCCACTTCATCATTGTTCTTGTTAGTGGTGGTGACCATCGTGTTTTTCCTGAAAGATCTTATAGGAGGCCAACCAACAACCTGTGCCCTGTCATATACGAGATTTTACTGTATTAGCACAAGGAAATCCCATATAAGGTGTTTGTCCAACTTATAGTTTCTCAAGAAAATTATGGATCCTTGAACTGGTAGATTCCACTTACTTAGAAGCCGGTGCGCTGCCACTGATAGACGCACCTGTATGGTTATGACCAGTTCCATTCTTAGTTGAACAAGGCTGTTCTTGCAACTTGCTTGGTATTTCTTTCATAGCAGAAGGCGGAGCTCCAGATGGCCTAGGTGATAGCATTGGGGTCATCCCTGTATTACCCGCAAACTTCCCCTGCACAAAAGATCGTGAGGAACCAATCTCAGACACTGCTAAAAAAATACCATTTCTCAAAGTATGGAAAACTTCAAGCTTCTCTTCTCACCTGAGAAAACCCATCCATGGTATCCGCAAAACCTCTTTTGTTGCCAGAAACAACAGTTTTCTGCGCCGACAAGCAAATCCCGTCTTTAGTAGGAAGCAAAGGGAACAGTGGCTTCTCATCAAGCTTTGATGGGCTTAAAGAGAAAAGATCCGGTTCCCTTTCAGGCGATTGGGATCCGGGAAGACCCAGCCTCAACTCTGTAGCCTTCAAATTCATGTTCTCCTTTTTCTCATCACACAAGCTTGGCACAGTAGAGGCACAGCTATCAACTGATGAGCAATCAGACAACCCTAAGTAATTTCGTTCTTTCAATCCAGCCCCATTCTGAGAGAAACAGTCCAAGGATTGCGAAGAACCGGACGCCACGGTCGACGACACGTTGCTCCGCCCCTCCTCCTCCGGTACCACCGCCGGCGGCGACATCACACTCCAAACACACAAACAAACCAAACTGCCACACACAGGGAAACCGTAAAAGTCAAAACCACCGTCCACTTCACATATTACCAGCAACACAAAAACGCTATGCTAATAACAAAACCAACGCAAAACTCCATTAAAAAAGGAAAAAAGATTAGTTGCATAATGAAAAATGCCTCAACCATAGTGATCACGCTATTTGCGAGCAACTTAATCAACAATTAATCACAGAATATTACTGCAGAATCAGAAATTAAAAATTAAAAAATAAAAATTAAAACATGCATGCGTTATACTATTCAAGAGTTTAAGCGCAAAAACAAATAATCACAACAGGAACAAAAAATTAGGACACGTAAACAACGTTTTGAGTTAGTAATTAACTGAAAACTTATCAAAATAGCACACGCCGCTCTCTATTCCTGTTTCTAGTTCAGCTTTCTTCATAACCTGAGTTTCTTCCGCAAATAAAAAATAAATAAAAAATAAAGCTTCATAGATCCACACTCACACAAAATCCGTACCGAATTCTTTTAAAAGAAAAAACAAAAAGGCGTGCATTGTTCTACCACAAAGTGCTGAGAAACAGAAGCGCGCAGAGAATTAAAAAAAGAGGAGCAGTTAGGAGTAGGAGAAGAAGAATTTGAAGTACGCACCTAAGGAGAATTTGAAGCTTTGGCAGATCAGAGACAGAAGAAAACCGATTTTTGTTCTGAGGATTTTTTTTTTTTCACAAGAAAATGCAAAAGCGAGAAAGTGAAGCAGAGAGAGAGAAAGTTCAAGGGCCTTCCATAAGCAGAAAGAAACAAAAGCTTTTGCGGAGAGAGAAATAGAGATGAGAAGAGAAAGCTCAATGAATGAAACTTTAAGACGGAAAAAAACCAGACAAGAGCAATTAAATGCAATAATCTATATAACTATTAATAAATTATTATTTTTTATATATACTTATTTTATTAGATTATTTTATTCATAAATTATTTCTTTAATTTTAATTTTTTTCTTATTTACATTAATTTATATTAATTTTATATTATTATTTTTATTCTATTATTTTATTAACTCTATTTAACTTTTATTTTTACTTATTATTTATAAAATTTAGAAAGGCTCGGAATTCCCCTAATAAAATACTACTAAAAGTTGAAACGACGGAGAGTGGCAAAACGGAAAATATGGACTCAGGCAGTGTCGTTTTGTTAGTTTGATAACAATGATAATGATATGGACTCGGGAATTTACGTTGGACGGTTGCGATTGCTTCTGATGGATAAATCAAAACCGTCCATTCTCTCGCGCTATATGGAGACATGAAATAAAATATCTTGTCGTTGTTAACAGGTGCTACGAATTATGGGTCTGAGCCTCGTTCCCGTATGAAATTTCGAAATGTCGTTTTTACCCTTATGTGTTTGTGCATTGTGCACGAAAAATGTAACCATTTTTTTTTTATAAAACTTGGTGCAGATAGTAATCAATTGATTTATTTAAAAAGAAAAAAATTGGTAGTCAACATGCTTGTGATTGAAATTGGCACAAATATAAATCTAGTTTGAATGGATCGGTTTATTAAGTTTTTTTTTTTGGTTTTAACTTAAAAAATTGTGATGTAAAGATAATTCAGAACATTAGAAAAGGAAATAAAAGTGGAATTAACTCGTCTGATAAACATGAAATGATAGAGCTGTCTCTTTCGTTGGAAAAAAGCATATAAGCATGAAATAGCATTTGATTAGAGGCACAATGTAAGAAGTGTGCGAGAAAATAAAACTGTGGATGAAAGTATAGATTAAAAACAAAATTCATACTGAATATATGAAAGTATTACTCCAAATTGATTTGGATAGGTTGGCTTTAAAAAATCAAATCAAGATTATTTAATTGGATATAAATTTAAAAAATCAAATCAAGAATTAAACTAATAGGGGTTATTAATGATGTCCAATTATGAAAAAATTGATTAAAGTCCTTGAACCTTTAATATATGTTAAATTCAAACAGCATGAAAAAACAAAATGAGATTGAAGATGAATGTACAAGCGTGAGGTATGGAAAGTGTGGAAGAAATGTAAATACATAGTTAATAGTTAATTAACCATATTACGTTTCGGGAGTGGATAACTATATTACGTTTTTACCCTTGGAGAAGATGTCTTGATATTTTTACTGCCATAGTCCTTAAAAATAAGTAATCATTACATTAATATTATAAGATTAAATTTATTTATATGGAAGAAAGAGAATATTGTATACATTAAAAAAAATATTGTTCGAGACTTTGAGTATGTTGAAGAGTTGGACTCACTCTCACACACACATTTTTATGTTTGTTATTGTTATATTTATTTTTAAAAAAATATTAGATGTTAAGAAAATTGATTAAAATATAATTAGAATGCTCTTACTACTATATTTTTTTATTACTTTTTTCTCTATAATTCGATAATCTGTTGCAGATTTATTTAGCTTATAGTCTTAAGGTAAGGGTGGGGTGTGTGGAAATATATAAATACTTGCAGCACATTTCTTGAAGATCACATTTCCTTTTATATGGTTCTACGTAAAATCACAACCAATTTTTCATAATGATTTATAATTAACCAGTATTATTATTATAGTATGTGGGTATTACACTGTACCATGTCCATGGTAAAGGTATCCGAGGAACAACCCTGGGCATAGCATAGCTGAGCGTTTACGGACATAGTAAATAATTACTGCAGAGGGAATCATAGTATAATCCTCTGATCCACTCACAATTTCAGATCTCTGCTTCTGCCAAGTCAACCATACCATAATCTTCTGTCTCACACATTCAATTCAATGTGTCTGGCTCTCGCTTAAATCACCTACCTAATACTACTACTATTGTGATGTTCTCATAAATCATAACTAGACAAAAATATATCACATAAAAATGTTTATGATGGATTGAGAATCTTAACTATCTATGATAGTTTCATCCACTCAGGACAAGGATAACACATACACAAAACCAGCATTCAAATTAAATTATCTTCCAATACTATTAAAAGAGATTAATACTCTTACAAAATAGTACTAAATAAGATTTACGTTCGTGTTCATTCCTAAAAATGTTCTCATCTTGAACCTGCTAATTTTTATTTATTAGAATGCCGTACTTCTATTGATTTTGGAGTGGTTTTATATGTTCCACCTTTCGAAAAGCATGGGGCGTCATATCAGATCATATATTATAATAAAACCATATTTTTGAAGTTTAGTACCAGATTCAATGTTAGCTACTAGACCATCGACCAATGTCCAACTGAAGGCATCATTCAGTTTCATGTTCTTACACTGTTGGTGATTTGTACCTTCAATTCATTTCTTTTAATAGTGGTGCTTTAATATAACATATTTTTTAGATTATTTTTCTCCAGCCAGTCACTTTGTCAAAAATATATAAATATTTGCTGACAAAACACTGTTGCCTGTGGCTTCTTTGTGTTCCTGACAATGTTACCAGAACTGTAATCCAGCGGTTTATAAAAATAAACATAGCATATGTTGTGGAGTTTTTTTTTTTTTTACTGCTGTTATGGAATTTTACTTTATTATTTAACCATAAATTGTGACATATAGTTTAAAGTTTGAAAAATTTTATTAAATTTTATAATAATTAATTTAAAACTTATAGTTAAAAATTATTTATAATTGATTGATATGGTAAAAAAAAATACTAATAGTGTATAAAAATTAAACCATGCAGATATTTTTAAAATTTTTTAAAAGTAAAACATTTTAATTATACATTGAAACTTCAATTTTTTCAGTATTAGCTCTATACGGCCCTTTTCCAGTACATTATGCATCATCTTTCGACAACTTTTACTTATTAGAAGAAGAAAATACACATTATATGTGTTTATTTTTAAAAAAAATATTAGATGTTAAGAAAATTGATTAAAAGATAATTAGAATGCTCTTACTACTATATTTTTGATTACTTTTTTCTCTATAATTCGATTATCTGTTGCAGATTTATTTAGCTTAATTATAGTCTTTATCGGCATGTTTGTTTCTACATTTTATATGTGTGACTGTGTGTTACCCATTAAAATAACGCTCAAATCGATCGAAATATGCAGAAGCAGCAAATCTTAGCTTCTCTGTTATGTGGATCTTAGGTGATATGATGAGAAATCAAACACATGTTATATTTAAAAACTAGAGATGTTATTAATTTATATATATAATTTTTAATTCCTTTAAGTTTTGTTATTCCTTACAAAAAGATTGAAAATGATATATATGGGTATAAAGAATATATAAACTAGAGATGTTTTTAATTAAAAAATAGTTTTTTTTTATATTTATAGAGAAAAGTAATAAACAAAATAGTATAGTAGTAGGAGCATTTTTTTATTTTTGTATACAAAAATGTAATGTAATGGAAGAAGGATGATTACAAGACAAGAATCATCCTATATGGTGATATTTTGTTGAGTCAGGTCATGATTAGAAGGAGTCAAACATAATTAAATGGAGAGGGCAGGGGTGATGTGGGAAAAGTTGATAAAAAAGAGAGAGAAAGTAAGTGGGTGGAAGCAAAGCAAAGGAAGGGCAGAAAAACAAAAGAAGAGATGAGAAGAGAAAGGGGACAGAAGAAAACAGGAATTGGGGGGAGACAAGAATGCGGCAATTGAAATGCGTTTGCCGGGTGTTTAGCAGGACAAAAAACAGCCCATCTTTTTTCATCATTACCATCTCTCTCTCTCTCTCTCTATCTCTCAGAGATATATGGATTGCCTAGTCTAGACTCTATTGACTCTAGAGTCTATAGTGATGTTCTTGTTTATGTTTCATACCTATCCTACCCCTCTACGCTTTCCAGCTATCACCATTCCCCATTTTCCCCAAAACCATATCATCACCATACGTCACTCCTCACTAATTTAAACTACTAATAATCACCCTAAAAAACAATATTACTACTAAATAATCATGTCTCAGCTAGCTTTACTCATCAGAAATCAGACCGTTAATTCAAAAATCAACAATGATATATAAATATTTTATTATTTTAAATATTTCATCAAAATTTATCAAAAATTTTCTTTTTTATTGCATTTTAAATTTTATTAAATATTTCTCTCTCTCTCTCTACTTGTTGAATAGGTGATAAGAGTTAAGAGTGTTCATATAACATTATTTTTCTTCATAAATCTTGATAACATCTGAGTTTTGTTAATTTCGTTAGTCCATTATGTAAACAACTAGTTATTAAGTATAATACTCTCTTGCAGTAAAACAAAGTATAATACTCTTTTTTTTGTTTAAAATTAGTTGTCATTTTTAGATTTTGTTTATTACTAATATTTTAAATATTTATCATTTAAAGTAAAAATTATTTATTATTTTGTGATATTTCCATTTTAAAATTTCTCATCTGAATACTTTACCGATTTCAAATAAAATTCTTAGCAAAAAAAATTATTTTATTGAAATATGCATTTTAATTCAATAAATAAATCGTTTAAAATAGAAGAACTAATGACTAAAACATTCTCATTTCTCACTGATTATTTTTTTATGAAGCTATATTTCTAATTTTAATTACCAAACAAATTAGGGTGAAAATGGGTTTTGTGCAAAATTTTATGCTTCACTCGAATTGAATGGACCAACTCGAGTTAATTGGTTCAAGTTGAATCACAAAGTCATAGGAAAATTTATCCTTTTAAAATAAATAAATAATATATGTATTATATATATATATATATTTTTTTTAAAGAGTTCAAATGGATTTGATAAGTTTAAAATTTACCAATTCAAAACTCGTTTCAACCTAATCGGATACAAGTACATAACGTTCCTATTCAATATACTCCAACCAAATTAGTTTATAGGATTCATGTCAAGTTGGGTGTTGATGGAATTTACAAATCTATTTAGTTTGTTTGTGCGAGTGTTTGTAAATTTATTTTTTTAAAATTAACTAAGTTAAAATTAATTTTAAAATACAGTTATGTATGTTTGGATATCTTTTTATTCTAAAAATAAGTTAAAAGTAGAATTTGATTAAAAAAAAAAAAACAATTATCGAATGCAAAAGCTATATGAAGCATCGAGCTAGGATGACGAGACAAAGTCATAATATTCACTTGATGAACTTAATACATAGCCGAGTAAGCCTCGTAGACAAACCATTGAACGGATACAATAAAGTTAACTTAAACACTGACTATTGCCACCATCTTATTCTATTGCACAACCATCATAATTCATAAGGCATCATAAAAATGTGATCATGAGTATTGAGCCCATAGGCCTAGACATGAAGGTTTCATGCCTTTTTCTCAAATGTGATTAAGGCACGATAGATATCACCTTCCCCCTCACACATGAAAAAGACACAAAATACACTATCCTCGTAAAAATGCAAGAATTGTTACAAGTAAGTTAGAGAGCATACTCCACAAATGGGTATGATCTTCGTCTGATCACGTTAGGTCATAAATAGTAAAACTTCTTGAATTCTTGATTGACTTTAAGTCCCATTAGCGAATATATTCTCTAGTTAAAATTACTTGAATTAAAAGTTAATTTGATTTAGAATTAATTCCTTAACATGAGATCAAACATACAAATAACCTTAACTTATTTTAACATGATTCTAGATCATCCAATATAAATCCAAATCCGCACTCAAATTTATGCCCATTCCTAAGCTATATGACATCTAACTTATTAGTACCATCTTGTACAAGACGTTCTTGAAATAAACCTTTCAGTCTTTCACCTTTTCCCATCTCATGTCAAGTTTGTAGCTTTTGTAAGAGAAAAAAATTCACCATTGGTGAGATTTCATCGGTAATGATATCGATAGATTTTTTTTTTTTTGGGTAATTTGATCTTTAATAATTTTGTCACGCCAATGATTAGCCAGAAAACCAGCCCTTATTCGTCGTGTTTTAATTATTGTGTTTAGTTAATGAATGCAAAGGTATTGATAGGGTTGAGAAGGAAATTGTGGGCATGGATTCATGAGAATGACAAGGGATAAGGTTATGGCTGGGGATAGCATCAGATTAGATTAGTGAACGAAATGCGAAAAGAAAAACGTAATACTAACAATATACTTCAATGATTTATGGAATCTAAATAAAACTAATTGGAGACTTAATAATTGGACATTATTAGACACAATAATATTCCAAGGAAGGAAATAAAAATTGAAAAGATTTGCTTTCGTTAGGAGCCACAGGTTTTGCGGGGCTGTGGTACGACACAGGGTCCCAATGCCGGAAGGACTCCGCTTTTGCCGCTACCCCATTTCTTATTAGTATGTGTTTTTAAGGGTTAACCAGGATTAAAAAATTAAAAGAATTTTTTTATTGATATATAAAAATAATTAATTTATATTAATTAAAACAATTATTTAATATTATTTAATTTTAAATCTCAATTAAAAAAATTTATTTTTAAAATATTTTTATTGAAACGTACTAATAACTAATTTTATACTAATTAAAAAGTTAATTGATATTAATTAATTTTCCTAATTTTAAGTAAAAAAAATAAGGTTGTTTTTAAAATATATTTTATTAAAACTTGATATAATGAGGAAGAAAGAGTTATTGAAATAGAATAAGAATTAAATTAAAAGTATTTTAGAAATGATAATATTAAATATGATAAAATTAGTCAGATTTATTATGTTTAAATGTAATATATAAAATCACTTTTTTTTCTTATATGAATTCAGATAAAATATTTATTATGGAGATAGATCATAAGAGAGTAAAAAATTTATAAACAACATAATTTTGCTCATTCTGAAAAAATATTTCTCTTGATAAATACAATCCAGTATTCTAAAGACAATAATTAAAGATCTTAAAATATAAATATTTTTATTAGAAAATAAAAAATTAATTCTCATAATTTTTAATATTTTCTTATAATTTACATAACAAATATTACTTTATTTTAATTTTTAATCAATGTTCTAATTTTTTTTTCCTTAACCAATATCACGAGATCATAATTAACAGTTATTTTTTTAATTAGAATACTTAATTGTAACGGTCACGTTGAGGTTGAGGGTGAGGCGTTCGATGAAGGGGAAAAGGGTGGAATAGTGGATTAATGGCGTTGGAGTTATAAACGGAGTTTGAGAAAGAGGGTGTGCGAGTGTGATTGGGTTGGCACGTGGGTGGCTCGTGACTGGCAGAGAAAGCAACAAGGCAGTAGGGTCAAAACGACTTTTTATATGTTTTGTGGCAAATGAAACATGTGGGGTCCATCCTAAATTCCTAGTCTAGACGACTCACGTGTGAAGCCTTTAATTCGTGACTGCGACCATGCGTGCGTGCGTTCCCTCTCGCTCTTGCTGTTCTGATTCATCAAGAGACTAGCGTGCACCAATCTATGCTCTACGGTTTTTTTTGTTTTTGTTCGGTCTCTCTCCCACACACCCCAAAGCTTTTTAACCCAGACATACAAATTTCAACGACATTTCTCATGTTACTATTTACCTAGGGTAAATGCATTTACCATTGAGGCAAATCCTGTTCATATACAATTATAAGTTAGTACAACCCAGTGTAAAGCATTAACCTTGAGTTTACTAGTTTTGCTAGTCATGGGTTTGATTTGTAGTTGTTCAAGATAGTTATGACATGTAAAATAGTATAACGAATTTCATGTAAGCATTAAATAGTACTTCACACATGGCAAGTTGTTGGTTTAAATGGTTAACTATTTTTTTTTTCTGACAAGTTGTTGGTTTACATCTTGGAAGTTTGCCTTTGCTCTATAGAAATATGGCCCAAGTCCACACACACATGGCCCAAAGACCAATATGTTGTGGTTAGCAGATAAAAAAATCTTGGGATCCATCTCATAAAATTAGGAAGCCTTATCCCTTGGGTGATTAGGTCCGTGAACTTCTAACAGGTACCTTTGACTTCCCACAAGATGTCTATTATCACTGAAATGAAGACTATAGAAATCTTACTTATCAGCACCCTTAATAAGAGAGTCCCAATTTTTTCACACTCCCCCGGGACAAACATTCTATAAACACTTTTTCATTTCTCTTTATCTCTCTTTTATCATATTACACTATCAATTGAATATGTTTCAGTTAAAGGTTAGGGTAAGTGGAAGCATCATATACTGCTTTGACTATGTGGAGGATTAGATAATGGATAATGCCACTGAAGTGAAATGGTCCCAATTAACGCAAGATACATAGTAAGGGACCAAGGATTCCACGAAAAGAAATATCTGATAATATGGATGCTCATCTAATCTTCCAAATTATACGTCCATGAATCCAAAAAGTGGTGCATAAAGCGTCCTCTATTTCAGTTTGTGCTCACAATGGTCCCGAATCTAATTATGAATATCTTTTATCATTAAAAGTTAATTTATTAATTTTATTAGAAATATTAGTTGAGGATTTGAATTTGTGATCTCTTTCATTCCTCTGTTTTTTTTTTAATCATTAAATCAATCATATATCTCTTTTAGTTATAAATATTATAAAATGGACATGGCGAATTTATGGTGAATCATGTTACTGAAGACAAGAAATTAGACCCCTTGTTGTGGCAGCATTTTAGGGAATTTAGGTATCATCATCCACATAGGAACCCACTCTTTGCTTACGAAGCATAGTGTTATGGATCATTGATGATATTGTTTTGTTTCTCTTGCTAGTTTAAAAGCAGGGTACCGTCCACTTGCTCCATATAGCTAATTCTTTCAGTTGTGGATAAGACTAATTGACATTAAGAGCCAGAGAAACGCGTCAAAAGAAAAAAAATAAAGGTAACATGCATATTATATACTTCCTAGCTTGCCTCCATCATCTTCCAGCATGCCCATTTATATTAATAGTGGCCCTCTCAACTTGAATGCAACTGCTATATTTAGTGCAGCCCCTTAAAAATATCTGACATAATAAGTTTTGTGTTTTTGTTATATTTTTTGTTTGATAAAAGTTTAAGTGAGTTGAATATCGATACTTATTAGAACTGTGGTCGGCTTATTAGAATTAATATAGATTATAAATTTTTTACATTGACAAAAATATTTAAACTCAAGTTCTTGTGAAATGTGAGTCCTCACGTTTATCAATTTGACTAATCTTTCTTGGCATAATATATCATGTTATCATTCAGATACAAATTACTAATTTAATTTGAGTCATTTTCAATACTTATTCTTGAGATATCAAAGAATGAACAATTAATTAGAAAGAGTTATTTTTTTTTTCAATTGGTTCTATGGATTTTATTGGACAATCATGAGGATGAGTATTTCAGTGCTTGTCGATCTCTTAAATTTCAAGCCAACTGGATTTTGATATATACCTACTGAATTGCACCATGTTTTAATATATTTTTTTGGCAGGGTTTCATTATGCTGCTGACAATTAAGTTGGAGTAAGCGGTTTATCTTGTTGGGTATAACTCATACTTTATCTTTTAGTAGATAAATCGCTCACACGAAAACTTTTTGAAATATGGTAAATATTGTGTGTTATTTTTTTTTTTTTTCTCTCTTTCTGTTTTGCAATTGATGTGTGATTGTTAGATAACAATACATTTCTCTTCCTGTTTTTGAAATATACATATAGAGGGAGAAAGACAGAAAAAAGGGAGGACTTCCTCTAAAAAAGTTGAGTGAAGAAGTTGATTTTTAATTGTATGTTTAAGATGAACGTAACATGTTTAAATGAGTGGCCAAGCGCAGGAATGATGTTTCTTTAATGGGTTGTTGGTATGAGTATCTGGAGAAGGTATTAAAACATTGGTGATCACACGTAAATATTTCTATTCTCAAATGAGCTAATCAAGTAACAATATCTGTTGGGCATATATATATTTGGAGTGTTTGTCACTGGTAACTTTAATTTTAATTATTTACTTTGATTGAATGATTGATATTTATTTCTCTTACACACACTTACAGTTTTTTTTAATTTAAGATCATAAGCATCTTTTTTTACTAAGGAAAAAGTTAAACTTACGTCCAAAAAATCGGTGTAAGGATTCATAGAAGGAAGAGAGAGAGGAAAAATAAAACAGAATTTGTTTTAATAGAAGTAAAAAATAATGAGTGACAAAAATTAAAGAGAGAAATAAAAAAATGGAAGAATGTTAAATAAAAGAGAAAATAGGTGTACAAATATAAGAACCCTCTTCTAAAAGAAATAATTTTGTTTGAGCCTCAAACATTTATAATATGGTAGAATTAACTTTCACAATACCATAATCTTAAAAAAAAATCACAATACCATTTTTTTTATGAATAAGATTTGCACTTGTGATGTGTTTAACTGGAAAGATAGTGAGAAAATGAGAGATAAAAGAAAATGTTAGAAATTTAATTTGAAAGCAAAGTTGAATGAAAGAAAATTTTGTTTTTTTGTTTTTATAGACAATTTTTCTTACTTTATTTTCAAACTTTCTCTCCAACTAAATAAAAATTAGATTGTTATTCATTTTTTAGATCTATTTCTTTACTTCCAACCAATTACTTCATTGAGGATAATTAGACAAAAAAAGAAGTGATAGCACGCAACGTTCTATTTAATACACTTTTTTAACACATTTTTTTTATTGATTATATTTTATTAAAATATCAAAATTTGTGAGTCATACATTTCATTTAATGAATCTCACCGAATGTTATAATTTTTAACAAATTTTAACTAATAAAAAAAATGTTAAAAAATGTTTTTCAACTAAAAGAACAATGTTTTTGTTAAATGTGTTATTAACACATTGGTTACAACAGCATAATTTTGTATTGCATATATACAACAACATATAAAGTACACATTGGTTATTAACACATGGTATTATCTGATCGTAACATTGATGCCATGAACATTGAATAATTGTAATTTTATATTTTTTGACTTAATGAAGTCCACTCTATTTTTATGAAGTATACTACTATATGATAACAAATATACCATGTGATGATGATCATCATAATAATTAATAGGTAAAGTTTCTGACTAATCGATCTTCTGATTCTTTTAAATTAAAGGCGGCTATAAGTGAAGTGTTCTAAAGTCAAAAAAATCGATGACGGATTTCGTAAGCAGACAAAGTAAGTATTTGAACTTCACACGGCATATCTAAGATGGTGACAGTATCCATTAATCCATGTTACTGTCAACCGCGACTACTTAACATGTCGATCCATTTCCAGAAAAAAAAATTGTCGATCATTGGATACTAGGGATATATTTTACTAAATTTTTCCACAAACACTTTTAAAAGAAAAAAAAGAAAAAATTAAGTATTTTATAAATTAAAATTAATTTACGTATAAACTAATTTGGAAAAGTTATGTATTAGTTTCTCCAATAACTCTTTAATTATACTTAAGTTAAGTTTTGGTTTATAAAAAAAATATTTTTTCTTCTTTTTTTTTATAAGTATTTATGAAATTAATAGTTTATTCGAATAGTTTCTAAATAGGTTATCATCTCGTTCGTTTATATATTTTCTTAATTCATCAGTTTTTTTGTTATTTTTTTCCTCATTTTTATTTTTGTTTTGTTCTCCACTAGATGCAAAATCATTGTCCATTCCTCTCTTGGACACAAGAAAGTATATATGCTTTATTTTGTGATATCCTCTTCATACTTTGCATAAATCAATTAGAAGCAAACCTTAATTAACTACTTACTACCTGTTACTCTTACACAAAATAAACTTAAAAATGTATTCAACTCTTACACAAAATAAACTTAAAAATGTATTCAACCCTTCAATTGCCGAACAAAAATAAGGGAATAATATTGGAAAATTAATTCCTAAATCCTTATAGTGAGAGTTATTATCCAATAAAATCGTAGAAGTATCATATTGAATCATCAAAAAATCTTAAACAAATAATGTGTACATGTTTCCATCGTAATAATTTATCTTAATCTTCTAGCCTTTAGACTTTCCTTATGAGTTTTAGTCTTCTTTAATCAAATCATTTCTCATAGATATTCTCTCTAGATGGATAAGAATAAAAAAAGCTTGATTTGACATATTGAAAATTATAACCTTAGATATAATGTTTATTTTTGAATTAGTAAACTCTCATTAAACCTAATTGGCACAGTGGCATGAAACACAAAACCCTATATATAAGTTCTCATTCAACTTTTCAATGTCCATCAAAATAACACTACTTATGTTCCTTCTGCAAGGCATTGTTAGCAATGTTAGATAATGAAAACGTACGAAGGTCGACTTCCAAAATTGTCACTCCACGCCTCACTTATTGTTCACAGAGAAACAACACCCAATACGTCTTAGAGCGGGATTTGAAGCGCGGGCAAGATGGCTTAGGCAAAGTGAAAGAGGGAGGAATGAAATTAACATGTTAAAAAGGAAACACTTGAGTGAAAAGGTGGAAAATGTAACTTTTTACTAAACATTTTACGTTTTCAATTTATTTCTTGTCTATATCATTTTGATCCTTGTCCACATGTTCAGATGTTGATCTCAGGCCAACTCTACATTTACACATAAGTTCTATGTGGGCACACCTATTAAGGATTTTATTAATAAATGTTTCAAGGGAACTAAGGAATTGAAGGAACTAAAGTAACAGTGATTGCAATTTATAGGTTTAGTTCGTGATTTACTCCGTATAAAATTTGTTACATGCGTAAATTATATAAAAATATAACATAAAAATATATCTATAATATAAAAAAAAAATACTTGGATCACTATGAAAATGGGGTATTACTATATTGGGATCAGAAATCTAGTCACACTCTATTTAAGTTGTATATTGAAAATAAAGTTTACACAAATAAACAGAGAAATAAAAATAATATTAAAAGATATATAAAATAGATATGTAACTAAGTTAAAAAATTTATAAAATTCAATAAAATTGTCTTACAACTTTTGAACAGAAAATTGTATCGCAAACATAAAAGAGTAAGAAATTAAATGAGTTTTGACCATTGGAGAGAAATTTTTGAGAGATAAAGTAAGACAGTGTTGAGAATGGTGTACAAATGCCCACAGCCTTCCATGCCTTCCAATAGCCGCATTGGTTTGTTTTTTGTTTTTTGTTTTTTTTTTTGTTTTTCTTTGGTTTCCTTGGACAACCATGTTGATGTTGAGAGTTAATTTCCTGCTTGCCACAATTATGATTTGATTAAAAACCAATTTTTTTGTGTCCAGTACCAATATTGGAGAACATCTTTTACAAATTAAAAATAATATTTTGTGACATAAATTCAAAATCTTTATATGATTTTTGCACTTTAATTCACTTGCACAGACAAGCAGCACAGCGTCTGCGCAGTGGTGGTTACTTTCTGCATTGAAAATGGATAGGTGCAACTCTTAATTTTCCGAAGTCGATCTTAATTAGAAACTAGCAATTCTTAAATATTTTAAACATTTTTTTATATTTAACTTATTTAAAAAAGGTAATACATATATATATATATATATATTAAATTTTTGTACCAAGGAGTCTAGCAACTCCAAATAATATTGATGGCAATTTTCATGAAAATTAAAAAAGAAATAATTATCCTTTAAAAAAAATATCATACCAAACATGCACCAAATCCTCTCCTCGCCTCGGTGCTAAAACATAATTAAAGCAGCTTTTGTTAACGCTCATCGCTGTCAGTCACGACCAACACCAAACCCAAATGAGTCCACCAACCTTCCGTACCACACTCTCTCGACCCTTTGTATGTAAAAATGTTTAATAACATTCGGAATATTATTATGTTATCATACACTTAGAAAAAGAAGAAAAACATAAATATGATAAAATATATAACATGATAATGAGACAGATGAAAAAAATAAAAAAGTAAATAGAATATTTTTAAAATAAATAATGATTTATGTATCATTATCTTCTATATATATTCCAACTTTCTCCCAACCCAAAGCCACTTCACTTTTGAATCTTCTTCATTCACACACTGATTTTTCTTTTCTCTTCATATTCTTCTAAATTTTGGCTCCTTCTTCCTCAATGATACCAGGGCCACTCGGAAACACAACAACAACAACAACAAGTGTGCATAATGGAGGGCCAAGATCTCTCGCCACCTCGCATGGACACATCTCGACCGTCCCTAGGCTTCCCCTTGGGCACTGCCCTCCTCTTGATCATCATCTTCAGCCTCAGCGGCATCTTCTCTTGTTGCTACCACTGGGACAAGTTACGCTCCTTCCGTCAATCTCTCTCTCATCCCCACCCTGCTCCCTCCCACACCCAATCCCAACCCTCCACGGTACCCATCTCTCTCTACATTAACACAACATTTTTATCAAATTAACCATGCCCATGCACATTTATACAAATTAAGTGTATCATCATAATTACAATTTAATACTATACTACAAATATCTACTACTAGTACTAGTAACTATATACTTGTACGGAGTTTGAATTAATTATAATTTTCTTTTTGTTGTGTGCAGGAGGTGAAGCAAAATAAGGGTGAGAGTTTGCCAGTGTTGATGCCTGGGGATGAAGTGCCTAAGTTCATAGCCATGCCTTGCCCGTGCCAACCTTCGCAGCCGGAGACTATCGTTGTCACCGTCGAGAATCCGCCGCACAAACCACCGCTCGTGGTGGCGCCTTTGTGTTAATTAATTAGCATCAGAAGCATGTTAAGTAATTGTCGATGCTGTGTTGCAGTGTATATATAATATATGCATGTTGCCACCATTTGTTCTATGATCCGCTGAAGACGCTAAGGCTTAGAGAGAGGAAAAAAAATCTAAAGACTAAAGGATGTATACGTAGGTTAGGTACCAGGTCAATTCCCAGATTGCATGTGACCAACATTTGATTCCATATTTTTGTTGTTCTTCTATGTAATTATTAATTAATTAATTTAAGTGACTTAATTAAACCGTTCTTATTTATTGAAAACTTCCAATTTGGCTTTCAGCTAAATAAAAGAAAGTAATTATGTGGTATAATTAACGATATATAGAAAAACAGCTTTATATACTTTTATCAACTGTCATTTAATTAAGTTTACCAATTTCTCATTATTAAAGCACAGTAATTATAAGCTAGATCGAGCGCTATGATCAATACAAAAAAAAAACAAAGATCAAACGCTAGGATCAACATGAGCCGCACATTAATCTTTACTTTGTCTCCTTGGCAAAACAATACACAATAACCTTCTTTCCTTTTTGTCCCTTTTCTTTTTCGTTTTTGTCATTTTACTTGTTCCACCCAGCGAGCTATGGCAAGCGTTTGTGCTATAAGATTAGGTTAGTTTGTCTGTTAATTAATTAAGAACGATGGAGTAAAAGGCTAGCTGAGAAGAATACAAGTTGATTCGTTTTTTAGTGTGCTAATTGCTTGCAACCGCAACGCGAATATATATGGTTGCATGTACTTGTCATGTGAACACAATATCCACATATAATGGATGAGCTGCATGTAAATATTATTAGAAAGGCGAGTTTAATTGATTAATCATACCAACTTTTTTTTTTTGGCGTGCATCTGCATAGTGCAGTGCAGACCCTCCTAAACCTAAAATAAAAGATGAACATTCAATTTTCATACTAAGACAAATCTTAACTAGTGTCTTAGTAGTAGTGATTAATTTTTTTTAAAATCCGTAAAATTATATTAATCATGATTTTTTGATGTTCTCTTATAATATTTATAATAAATATTTTTTAAATTTTTTAATAAAAATATTTTAAGAACCCTTCGTTAGCAAAAAATACTAATTAAAATCATACTACCTAACAAGAATATATCGATCTCAAATAATTTTACATGATCAAATCCAATGAGAAACCAACATGTGCCCTAATAATATATGTATACATTAATTATTCAATTAATTGCGTACTCTAGGTCCCAACGAGAAGCTGCCGCCACATGGAATACTAAAATCTTATGAAGATTAAATATTGGATACCATAGGAGCGAATCATCCCAAATTTCTATTAATTACGCCAACGGAACCAAATGACAAAGAAGAAGAAGAAAATTTGCATATATATTAGTAATGGTATTGCATGCAATTCGCTCATCAATTAACTGGTAGAAGAATAAAAAGAAGCTAGGGGACGAAGCGTGTATAAATAAGATTAGACCTAGTGGGTAATGTTGGCCACTGTCCCTCTTTTTCAACATACGAAAGGGATAGATAGTCCTAAAACTATGATGAATTTATGACTCGATTGCAAGAATTACTATTAATTTGCAATGGGGACACCAAATGACCTAGCTGAACCAACAGTGCTCATGACCTAATTTTCTTATCTTTTTCTCCATTGTTGCTTTAACAGAGCTAGCCCGCGGTTTAATTTGTTGCATTGGAGTATCAGATATATATGTGTACCCTTCCGTGATTATTGTTAGTACTTGTTACTTTTTCCATCTTCACCTTCTGGTTCCATGATAGTTGATACCCTGATTTGGCTTGTTGTATTCACAAGTGGCCTAGTGGGTCTGTCACTATCCCCATATATAAACACTTGCCCCCACAAACCATTATACATCATGAGATATTTAAAATTTCAAAATGTTAATCATTTTCAAATATAAAATATGTAAAGTGAAACACCAATTAACGTGCTCTTATTTTATTTTATTTTAAAAAATAGTATATATACATTAAATGTTTAAACAATTAATGTATACATAATTTATTTTATCAACATTACATTGATTAAAATAAAATTGATTTCACATTTCTTAAACAAAATTTTATATTCAAGTCTTATTGAAAAAACTATATTAGCTTAGTGAATTTTTCCAACAAAAATTACTCAATTGATGGGTAATTCACATCTATAATATAATAAAAAAATATATGGTTTGTTTTATTTTTTTAATTATTAAAAGTTAATAATTTAAAAAAATTATGTACACATATCCATTTGTGAATAATAATAATAATAATTTATAATATGTTTTTCCACGTTAATAACTCAGGTGATGCAAACAAAGAGGAGCGGACCTTCATTAGCTCTTCATTTTGATTTTCCTTCTCATGTTTTCCACTATTTATTTCATGTCTTACCAGAGGAGTTTTCAGCAAGACCTGGGGAAAAAATATTATAATAAATCTACTTCGAAACCTTTCTCTTTAAAATAGTAAATAAAAATTAAATAAATTTTAGTTGGCATAAAATATATTTAAAATGTTATTGTAATATTTATATTTTTCTTAATCTTTTTGCAAAATACTGTAAAATAAAAAGATATATGATAATTATTTTTCTTATTTTTTTTTTTGTAAATGACATATAAATCAAAACATTTTTTTAAAAGCAACGTATATATATTGAGCACGAGAAATTAAGTAGTGCCATATGTAAAATTAATTTCTCCTTCTTCCCTTTACAAGGCAAGAAAAAGATCCATTTTACTCTGAGTCGGAAGAATTCAGGGCAGTTTGAAATGAAGGTCACTTGAAACAGGGCAAAATTAAACAGCAATTGGTGGCATTTTGATTGAGCCGATAGAGAAATCTTCTTAATTATTGCGAAATCTTAACTCTTGTCCATTTCAAGCACCCACTCATTATTTTCTTAAAAACTTAATTATTATCTCTAAATATAATTATAGTACATCAACTCTTTGCTTAAAAAATGCAAATTCCATTGAATAAATTAATATTTCTAAAAACATGTAAACTAAATGAAAGATTAATGCATGAGATTAACCATTTAAATTATCAAGTGCTACTCCATCTTCCCAGGGTCTCACACAAACATACCTGCTATTGTTCGCCGCTGTCGTTGCCTAACTCATTGCATCGCTATATCTCTCCAAAAATAGACATGCAGCTTTCCACCACCGTTGTTGCAATGCTGCAGGTATTGTTGCGCTATATCTCAACATTTTATTGTGTCCTTGTCAACCACAGTCATCACTGTGCTATATCACCATGACAACATGTTAAGGGATTATTGCTTCTCTGTCATATGTCCTCTTTCAGTTGTAGATAAGAGAAAATTTGTTGGGAATCTAATGTCAATAAAATGATGCTGCCTCATCATCCATTAACATCCATTTCTTAGTTAAAGTTCAAAAACAGTTAAGTAACCCAACTAAGAGCTATGGGTGTGCAAAAGAGCCATTTTGGATTGAATCGGATTGTAACTTAACATAAATCGAATTGATTTTCCCCAAATTAGTTAAAGAGAAAAAGAGTGCACTGTTTTATAAAACTAGTTGAGTTAATCGAATTATTTCAACAAACGTAACTAATTGATTAATGGAACTAGTTTTTACTTTAAATATTTTTTTAAAAAAAAATAATTCAAAAACCCGATTCGATTCTTATAACCAGTTTAAAATTGATTAAAAATTAGTTAAATTCAAAATCAATTTTTTAAAATCAATTCAATTTTCAACTGATTTCCAAATCAGTTTAACTATTTGAATATAAAATTAAACCAATTAAAACAGTTTGATGAGAATTTTTTATCGAACTAATTTTTGCACACCTCTACTAAGTGCTAATCAGGTATAACTTGTTTGGTCACCTCAAATTTGCATTTTGCAAATTGTCATTTTTATTATGTTTCTTAAGGAGCCAACGTTTGATTTGAATTCAGTAGAGGTTTAAAGAAGTAAATTTAGAAAAACTAGATTGATGTTAGAGTGCATTTGCAGTACCGAAAGGAAAATACTCATAGTAGCCTTCTATTTCATTTTTCCACGGCAATGTTGTTGGAGGAATCGCATCCAGCGCAGACTTGATGAGGAACAAATTTAGAGATGCAAACGGAGTTGCAAAAGTATTAATTGCAGTGTTTGTCTCATATTCTTTAGTTGTCGCAGACAGGGATAATGAACAACAAAAGATCTATCTTGTTGAATCCTCTTCTAGTGTCACGTGACTCTTTAATAAAATAAATCTAAGCGTTTAAATTTGAGAAAAAACAAAGGATTCAGATTGAGAGTAACATTTTAAAGTTACTCCTTTCCTAATATGTATTTTCCACTATATGCTCTATGATTTCTACCTAATATTTTGCGAGGATTTCCAATATATAATAAGTATTATGCATCTATTCATCATAACAGAAAGTACTAACGGGAACATGATATAATATTTTGTGTTGAAAATGCATATATATGACCCACTCCATTATGAGTCCCCAAAAGATTGGATATATGATACCATGCTCCTCGATAAGGCCAAGAAGAAAGGCCGGAGTTCAGTTTTGTATTCTATTTTTTGAATCATTTCATTTGAGGCATGAGGGGCCATTTGATATCCTTTCCCACTGCTTTCCTAGCTATCATGCAATAGCACATTATCCCATACCCCTATGTATGTTTCCTTTTCATTATTTTGTTTTCTACGTGTGATTTGATTTTATTGTATATTCTAGTTTCGATTCGTCATGTCCACTATCATCGTTGTCTCGTCTACTTCTGTGAAGTGAAAGAAAAAATAAAAATATTAAAGATAGATGGCGAATAATATGTGTGTATTTGGTTCAGTTTACTTTTAGAAAAACTAATTGTTTTTTTTACTAACATTTTTAGAAAACTTTTAAAAATTAAACTGACCATTATTTCTCAAAAAAAAGTTATCTCCAAATATGCGCTAAATTACTGGTTTCGAAATCATATATAAAAACTACTTAAAGATAGATGGCGAATAATATGTGTGTATTTGGTAAACTCTTATTTTACATCTGGTAAAAAACTTTTATTTTACACTCAATTTGAAATAAAAGAGAAAAAAAATTGGAGAGTAAAAAAATAAAAATAAGGTGGAATGTATTATTTAAATAGGTAAAAATAGAATGAACAATTCAAGAAAATTTTATTTATTAATTTGAAAAGGTAAAAAAGAAAGTGGAGCAAATAAATAAATTATGCAAAACAAATATTTTACTATTAATAGTTATAAATTTAATTAAATAAAAAAGTAAACCTTTTACTATAATATTTTTTCATATAAAATATTTTTTTTTATTTTTTAATATTTTTATGGTATACAAAAATTATTTAACATTGAAAGTAACTAAAAAAAACCCACATTCCTTTCCTCCCACTAGTAAGGTTTTCTTGGTCTGGCACACTCATTCTTTCTCCACTTTCTCTTCCTCCCAACCAAATAAGGAAAATAATGACATTATTGTTCCTCCTTCCCCAACTTCCCTTTTTACCACCCAAATAATTTAGTCCTTAAAGTTGTAAGCATCTTTTATTTGAATAATCTAATTATATACAAAAACTTTTACTTATAAATATTGTAAAATATTTTTTCTTTATTTTGGTCCATTTTTATGAATTTAATTTTCTTGATGCTATGATTTAAAGTAAATTATATTTTACGAAGTCAAAAACTAAAATAGAAAATTCGTAAAATTAATAACTAAAATAATTGGCACTTGTAATTTCAACGAAAACGTGAAAGTTTATTCATTAAAAACTCACATAGGGAAAGTAGGAATAAGAGATATGTTATTTTAATTAGTACTAATTAAAGTCCATTTATTTGATCTTTGAAGGAGTTGGATTGGTGGTAAAAGAGGGAGACAACGCACTAACAGAGTTAGGTTAGATAAGTGCACGTTGCTGTGTAAATACACTATATTTGTTTATGGATAGCCAAGAACACATAAAAGAACTTGCATGAATGGCGGCATTCTTACATCAGCTTCACATATTAATAATATATTTTTTGTCATTTTTGTCCTTTTGGTTGTGTTAATTGTACTTTTTTTGCTTTATTATTATCTTTTCTTTGTAATATTCGATTTATTTCTTATTCTAAGCAATATGCTTTTTGCTGACAAATGAAGCATTATTGGGGCGATATATGATCAATATAACGTACGTACATAATAAAGTCACGTACGTTTTTTAATTAAGTTCACAAAACAAAACCATGAGCTGCACATAGTTATCTATGTTATTTAAAATGGGATCGGAATAATGCTTAAGCCGTAGTACATGTCTTATGTGATAACAGCCTTATTAACAGGAGATGCTTACTATATATATCCTACGGAATTTTGAGCAGGATCATATGTATATGGTTATAATCAAGTAACGTGGTTTAACTAACGTGGCACCAGGTTTTTCAAATATTCAAGCAGGGCTGAAAATTTAAAGTTGAAATTTTATAATTCGGAAAAGTAATTAAGGCACTGTTGACATTTATTAAAGTGGGGTGGGGGAGGAGATAATGTAGTTTAAATTAAATGTTTACTAACACATTACAATAATAAGAAGAGAGGGAAGTGAATCCTTCACCACAACTTAACAACTTAATGCGTGATTAAATTGAAAAGAGTGGGGCCTAGCTAATCGATTGTTTGATGAGCTTGACAGAGATTAAATTGAGAAGGGGACAAACTAAAAGAAGAAATGAATGCTCTTGTTTTTATTTTATTTTTTAAGTCCAAAAAATAAATATTATTGAATTAATAAGGATATACCAATCGATCCCACTATGCATCAGACCTGTTGTTGATTGGTTACATGAAGAGTGAAGAGCATGCATACAATACAAAAACTCAACAGGGACATAAATAACAAGAGTTTAATCTGTGATTTGACAGCTATTCGAGTCTAAGACCACCTTTAATAACATAGCGTGATAATCTCCTTGCACACCTTGAAACTATTGATGCATGCATGCAGTACGTGGTTGTTAGATAGTTACTAGTTATTAATTATCTTTCTGTTATATAGTTGAAAATTAGGCGTTTAACTCATCCATCCTATGTATATATAACAACAACACTCTCTCCTAAAGCTCAATTAGTTATTTCATTCTCTTAGGAATGATCGATATCTTTCAGTCATGCTATCAAGAGCTTCAAATTCTCTCTTTTCTGCTTTTTTATGGCTAAGGCAGTAAGACCTTATTGTGTCGTCTTCAACGTCTCCAATAACATTCATAACCTTTACAAGTTCTCTTTTAGAAATTCTTTCTTATAACTTTTCAAAGATAATATTTAACTTCTATAAAATTAATTTTAGTTTATGAAAAAACTCATTTTCTTTTATTCTTCTTATTTTATTCTTCTATATGTGTTTTTGTATAAAAACTATCCAAATTAACAAACCCATATTCATTAAGTTATTTAAAACTTATTTTAATAAATTTTGTATATGAAATAACTTGTAATTTAAATGAAAACAATCTAATCTTATTTGTTCTTCAATTGTAAAAGTAATTTATATACATAAAAGTTTACATCATAGTTACCTACTCCTTGCGTTCTCTTCCATAAACAGAAAAAGAATCAATGTTTTTCTTCTCAAATATAAATAAATTTTTCATATTTTTCATAGAAAAACTCTGATTAACAATAGAATAAGATCCATTTTGAATCATATTTAAGAGATTTCTTGGTTCGGACCGAAGAAGTAATGTCATTCAATCCTTATCAAACTGTTTGTAATCTTTTTCTGTACGTGAGGATCCCACCAAAGCGTCTTCTACTTCTAATAGGCCATGAACTAGATCACAATTATTCTCAACTAGTCCATACGATGTGATCCCATTTAATTATTTTTAGCTTATTTAATGAGACTATATTCAAAATATTCTTACTTAATAGAGAGTATTTATATTTGATATCAAATTCTAACGAAGAAGATAATTAAAAAATAAATATTTTTAATTGAAAGTGACACTATTTAATAAAGTTAACTTTTTTTTTTTTTAATAAGAGTGAATCTTTTTAATAAATGAGAACAGATATTATTTAAGAAGCAATTAATTTGTTTAACTAAATACACCTAGATTCTAATATCATTTCAAATGATTTTTTTTTTCTGATTGTTTGTTTGACAAAGAGTGACAATTTATATAGACAAGAGGAATAGGGTCATTCAAAACAGATCCTCTCATGTCATGGTCTCTCTGCAACATAAAAATCAAAGGTAATGAAAGATAGAGAATGAAGAAATGAAGACAGATTATGAAGAAGTAAATAATAAAAAAGTTTGAGAAATATAGATGGCCAGTCGCATGCATGGAAAAGACAAAAAGTCAATGTTGAACAATCAAGGCTTGATGCACAATTATAATAGGTGTTGCATGATATATATATATATATATATATATATATATATATATATATATTCTTTTATATTTATCTTATTTTAAAACTCAACAAAATTTATTATAAAAGTTAAAAGAAAAAACAGTATACTTTGATTCTAGCAAGAAGGTGGAAAAAATTTTAGCGCATTAAAAATTAGACTAAACATATAGCATATTATAAAATATTGATAGTGATAACTAATATTAATAGTGATTCTTAATTTAAAAAATTATTATTCAATCACAAGGTTAAAGTGTCATATTGAAAGTTTGTTGACTTTTTAATATTTATTTTTAAAGTTATATTAATGATGATGTTTAATTAATTGATAATGATTCTTTTTATACTGAGAGTACATATCAATTAAATTCTTTACTTAACATGAAAGGATTTTGTGCATGTTTTAAAATTAAAAAAAATCTTATGTACAGTATTAAATATAAAGTTATATGCTAAAAAAATCTTTATGAAAAGAAGAACGGTATGGGAAAGTTGATTTCACCTAGAAAAGATATGGGTTTTCATTTTTGATTTTGGGTTTGGGTTTGAGTTAAAGCACTTAAAAAACGAGTGTGTGGTGTGGGTAAAACAATGGGTTTGTAGCCCGTGAGGACCCAAAATGAGTGTTGTTGGTTATGCGTTCACGAGCCATTCATTCCAAGTTTGAATTCAAAAAGGCGCGTTTGATTTTTGTTCTGTTTAGTAGAAGCGACCACATCAAGTGTTTGTGAAAATGCCAGACAGAAACTCCTCCGTCCACACCCCACGAAGGTCACCCAGGTTCCTCCCCCAACAAAACCACGACACTCCCAACCCCAAATCCGCGAAACGCAGCGTTTCCGCCAACAAATCGGAGAAGTGCGCTGTTGGGTCGAGAAGATCTCCGAGGCTGAACAACGTTGAAGAACAATCTCTCCCTCTCAGACGATCTCCCATGTTGAACAACGAGCCAAGCGGTAAACAATTGAAAGGCACTAGAGTGAAGAAGGGTGGTGTAGCTGAAACGAAGGAAAATCGTGTCGTTTCGGACGAGGGTTTTGGTGGAGGAAGAAAGAAGGAGACAAACAGGAAGAGGGTTGAAGTTGAAACGCCAGAAAACGGTGTCGTTTCAGACAAGGGGTTTGGTGGAGGAATAAAGAAGGAGAGAAACAGGAAGAGGGTTGACGTTGGAACGCAAGAAAACGGTGTCGTTTCCGACGAGGGGTTTGGAGGAGGAAGAAAGAAGGAGAGAAACAGGAAGAGGGTTAAAGTCAAAACAAAAGAAAATCGTGTCGTTTTGGATGAGGGGATTGGTGGAGGAGCAAAGAAGGAGGAAAATGGGGAGAGGGTGAAAACGAAAGCAAATCGTATCGTTTCGGATGAGGGTTTTGGTGGAGGAAGAAAGAAGGGGGGAAATGGGGAGAAGAGAAAGCGTGGTGGCGAAGAAATTAGTAAAGGGTGGACGAAGGAACAGGAATTGGCTCTTCAAAGGGCGTATCTTGCTGCAAAGCCTAGCCCCCATTTCTGGAAGAACGTCTCCAAACTGGTATGCATCATTCTCTCTGTGTCTGAGTAGAAAATGTTGACTTTAGCCGGGAACTAAGTTTGAGAATAATGTAGTTTTAATTTAACTGAAATTTGCGAGTTTTGGATTGGATTGTGCAAATATTCGAAGATGTCTGTTAAGTGGTTTACATTTACAAGTTTGATATGGTTGAGTATCACTGAAATTTAACTTGATTGTCTTATTTCTGCATTGATTCTGTTGTCATCTCAAATGTTAGAAAGCAGATTTGATGCTCTTGCATGTTATTTGATAGCTAAGAATTGCGGTGAATAAGTGATTAATTGATTTTATAAGCCAAAAGTGTTTCTCTGAAATGTCACTAGCTGTTTGTATTTGAATGAAGTGACGTAGAAGTAGAATGGAATGCTACTAGGTTTAATTTTTTGTATCATATAAAATTAGGATGTAATAGTATTAGGTGGTTTCCAGCTAAAAATATACAGAACAATGGCATGGTAACTTTATTCCATTCCATCCCATTTCATTTAATTCCAATCATTTATCAAGCATGGAGGAATTGTTATTGAAAGTTCTAGGTTTCTGTATGCATATATTTCTTAAAGAACAAATGCAGTTTTATAGTCTGTTGGTAGTCAATTGCTTGTCAGATACATGCGGATGAGACTAGCTTATAGATATGTTTTATCCTTGAATTGGTAGAATCATTGTCATTCAAAACCTGTTGCAGGTGCCAGGAAAGTCTCAACAAGATTGCTTTGATAGAATTCACTGTGACTATATGACACCACCTCAAACTCAGCCTCATTCGAGGGCAAAGACATTGAAGTCATCACCCATTCACCAATTTTCTATATCTGCAAGTAAACTTCTCAAACCTATTATTGATAAAACAGTTAGAAGATCTAATGTTCTAAAACCAAAGAACATCATTACCCAGAAGTCCGTTGAGAAGCTGTTACAGCGCCATCTTAAAGTTGATCTAGATCGTGAAGGTGACATATTTTCTGTTCTTGAACCAAACACTGATCTTTCTACTAATGCTGTACAGCCTAGTGAAGCACTTTCTACTCCAAAGCAGCAAAAGGAAAACAAAGGGTTCCTGCAAAATTACACTGAAACATCATCATCAAGCCGTAAGAAGCCACTTTCAAGATTTAGTGGCTCGTGCGCTACAGAACTTGTTAGTCCCCCAGTACTAAAGAAAGTAAAGAACAGGGTAATGCATGAGAAATATATCAATCAATTGCGTTGTAGGGAATCTAGGAGAAGAGCAGCCGCTACGAAAATAATTGGTGAAGGAACCAGCATTCAGAAAAGGGATGTAGTTAAAGCAGCAAAATTTGCCTTGGTTTCTGAAGCTAGAGAGGCTATCAATAAGTTTCAACAGTCTCAAGTCAATTTCATGGACAATACTTGTAGTTCTGATGAAGATAATGGTGATGGGGTTGAATTTGAAGATGAAAGTCAATAGGTTTTTCTCACGCTGTTTTAGTGAAACTTGTTGACTAATTTCATGTATAGTAGTGTATGACTTGTAGATTTAGAAACCGTAGTCCGTACTCCCTAGCCTTGTAAACAACTATTTTTTATTTTTTTGAAAAATCAGGTCTTGTATTTTTCTGTAGTTAAAAAAAATAAGCAATTCAGCTTTCATACTTTCATCATATTCTGGCATTGATTTCTATTTCAAATCCAATCCAGACGACAAATCTGGATATTGGCCTAAAACGTTCCTCTCTTTCCCGCTCAAAAACTTTTGTAATTTTTGAGTAGATGGATTTGAGCTACTGGGGCTGACTTCGGTCACTCAGTTATGACTCATCCAAGCAAGAACTTTATATGATGTCGGGCATGGTCCCAGGTATGGGTTATTATTCTTTTTTTGTTACCCTGTTAGAATTTTTATTGACTTGATATTGCAGTGCCTTTACATGTACTTTACCCCGCCACATGAAATTAATTTGCAACTTAGGAATTGAGTTCAATTGCTTGTGAGATCTCAACTCGTACAACACCTAGATGTATACATTTAGATTTAGATTGATCGCTTTAGAAACCTTTGAACATGTTCCAAAATTTATAGGCTGGCCTAAGTAAACTTCGGTGTTTTTATTTATGGACTGGTCTACGCATTCTTAAGGATATTGCTATTGGCATTCTACAGATCATTATTCAAACCCCCATCTTTTTAGAAATTTGCTTTTTTTTTTTTTGGCAACTTATAACTTGTAGACTACAATAGCATTGGTGCAACTTCTTTGCTATACGTTCGGTTGAGCCTTCATGTTTTTAAATGAATCCACTTGACTCCTGACTCGTCATTTAAAAAACTTGTATTGTCTGATCCTGTTGTTAATGCAATAAAATACATGACTACCTCCATCCATTCGCCTTCAACAAACCCATCTAATCCCTGTTGATCCCCTCCTTTCCAACCCTTTATTTGATATTATTATTTTTGTCCACAGACATATATCTTGTTGCGACAACTAATTGTATTTTTACTTTTTTAATTTTATTTACTTTGCAATGCTCATTTCATTTTTAATGAAAGACATGTTAACTGCTACTATTACTTCAATTTCATTTGTTGTATATCAAATAAAATAATTGATAAAAAAATTTAAATTACTGTCGCAAATGATTAATTTACATAATCATAGGGTTAAAAATTAATTGACCAAATAAAAAAATATATCTTATTTCATTTATTTCCAAATGGATATTATATGCAAAATATTTTTATCTAACAATAACTCTTTTGAAATATAAATTCTAACATTACTAAAAAAGTATAAAAATTAAATATATAAACAACAGCAATTATAACCTAATTTACTAAGATTTTTAATACAATGATATAAAACATACATACAAATTATTAAAACAAATTACAAACATTTAAATTAGTTGCATTTTTATATAAAAAAGTAAACTATTTTTTATACTTT
>PYAF01002615.1:149359-162806 GCA_007407185.1 Glycine tomentella
AAAAATATAAAAAATTAAATAACAACTCACTGTAAAAAAAAATTAAACAAATAAAAAAATGGGTGATCAACTTAGAAGTCGTACCCAGCAAAATAAATAAAAATAATAATATAAGATTTACACTTTAAAGTAGTAACTCTTAGAAAAAATAAACATAATTTTAAAATCATAAATATATTACGAATTTAAAGTCATAAATATATTTATTATTTTCGTTTGATTTTTTTAAAAAAAATAAATTCGACTTCGAAGTCGTAAAAGAAAAATAAATAAATACACAGAAGTCATAAATTTATTTAGTTAAAAAAATAAAGGTAATAACACCTATTACCACTTCTACTAATTAACAACATGTGTTACAATTTAATTCCATTTGATAATATTTTTAAATATTATTTCCATTTGGTAATAAATTTTTTTTACCCCATTATTGTAAAAAATCCGTTGATGTTCTTATGCAGATTCTCTCAAAATCCAGCTTCAACATATTAGTTGTTTCCTCTGAGACTTCAATGAAACTGCCTACTGGGCTTACAAACTTGGTGAAATTATCCTTGTTCCACAGGTTTAGCGGTATACCGATGACCCGAACTCACACCAACTTATTGCCTGGGACCATAATTTGTTGCCAAGGCTCGAATGAGTGGAACCACCCACCCAGTCAGTCTTTATTGTCCCTGATTATGTCCTCCATATTAGCATTATCTCTCCCAAACAGTAACATCATATTATCCCCTAAATATCTTAGATTCACAAAAGAAAATCTGTTTAGGAAAAAAGGCTTCTTGTATGTTTACCCCTGCATTTCCTTTCCACATCCACCCTACATAACTCTTTTGGAGCCATCCTACATCTTATTCCTTCATTTCCACTTGCACTCGATGTTTGTTCTTTGTCACCCTTTTCTTTTGATTTTTCGCCACCCATATTGCCTTCCCATTATGCACTGCTTGTGCGTATGAAACCCCTTCCCTCCTTTTTGCATCCTCCTTCTCAATGTTCTTCCCTTTTATCCCACCACCTCCTCTATTCTTAATATTTGCGCCACCATCCCTCCCGTTTTTGGGAGATTCACGCTCAATTTCATGTTACCAATACATCTAAAGCTTAGTTCTTTTTCCAATTCAATCACATTTTTTTACACCCTCAAAGCAAACAAATCCAAATCTTTGGCCATCTTTGCTTCTTCGCTGTGATATAAACAAATCCACCACTTTCCCCGATCTCTGGAATGTACTCCATAAGCTATCAACATTCTAATCTTCAGGAAAGTGAGTGAATGTGTCACCCTCGATCCTTCTATCCATCCATCCCTTATGATTTGTGGTCCCCGTTATCTCCTTCTCTCGGACAACTCAATATCGCACCCACTCTCCCTCGTCGCTCATCACACCACGCACACACCGATTTTCGAGGCTAGCATTAGTCCATGAAGATTTTATTTTTGGCAGTTTAACCCAACACATAGTATTATTAATGACCAATTACATGGCAACTATATCATTCTCAGTTAGACTCTATCATATTAGCTGATGTAGTGAGTGTAATTAGATTCACATAATAAGTTGTCTTTTATCTCTGAACTTTGACTGGTCAAAAGATATCAATTAAACTAACTGCAATAACGTGTTAAATCGATGAAATACAATAAAATAACATAAATAGAGTAAAAATGAAGCTACACGTACGCATAGTGTTAGGGAAATGACTAACAATGACAGATTGGTGAAAGGAGATCCAAATGTAATATACCTGTATAGGCTTCTAAACAAATACAGTACAGTATCACAATTTGTGCTACTTTAGTTTTATACTTCACTTCATTAAGAACAGAGATATTATGTTGTTATTGCACTTTTCACTTCTATTGATATAGATACCTTTTATCTAGTTTAACTTTTATATTATAATTTATTCGTTCTTTCTGTATGCGTAATTTAGTTTATTTTAAAAATAATCATTTACTTTTATCAGTGTCATATGCAAGTTTTTTAAAAGAAAGTTTTGTATTTATTGCTTTCATTTTGGAATCGAGTCTTGACATATCCATATGAGTTGTTTAGAGAGAGTTGTTTCTTCATTAAGGATCAAATTCTAAGACATGTATTTATTATAAACCAGCTCACCGAGAAAAAAAACTTAAGTTAATGAATAAAGAACATGTAAGATTTCGTAATTTACAATTACATGTGACAGAAATACTGTCTTGTTATGAATTAATTTTTTACTAGTTGGAATCTGTGTGACCGTATCCGTATCCATTGCATGTCTTTTACCTTGTCCATATTTGTAACTCCATATTTTTAACATCCCATTTTATATTAGCTTGTTTAGTTGTTTTGAACTGCAACAAGCATTGAAGTCTGTACAAAAACGGTTTAGTGTTCAATGTTATTTTTGAAACTATCCTTGTTTGTCTTTTGGTAACAAGTTGCCAGGTAGGCTATGTGAAAAAGGAATATGTTTGGTCCTACTAATTTTAAGCTCCTTTTTACCCTTTTTATGTTGTTTGATCGTTGAAGGTGAAGAAAGTAGATGGTTATTCCATCAGGTACATCAGGAACATTAATATAATGTTGAATTTTATTACTTCTTTGCATTCCAATATAAGTAATAAACGTTTTTTTTTTCTCAAATATAAATAAATCTCAACTAATTAGACCTTATTTAATAAAACTATTTTCAAAATACCTTTAATTTAATAAGACCAAAGACTTTTTTATATTTGATATCAAATTCTAAAAAGAAATGATTTAAGAAATAAATTACATTTTAATTAAAAATGATACAATTTAATTTAATTAATTAATTTTTTAATAAATGTAAAATGTGACTTTTTTCTTCTTCTTATAATTGAGATAGGAGGAAGTATCTTCTAAAGTTAACTCCTTTTATCTGTCACGTGAGCTGAAAATAGATGATTTGATGGGACTTTTTTCAAAGTTGCAACATTCAAATTTCTAACATGGGATACCTTATATATTGAGTGATACCAAATAAGAAAAATGGATTGTAATGTAACCAAAAGAAGAGAAGCAAATGAAGCATGAAAGGCAAGCCTAAATTTCTCTTCATCTGTAGTCAAGCCTTTTAAAGCTAACATTAGATGGTTCTATAATTTGTGTTGACATTAGACTGATAGTCCCAGTGCTTTGGTTTATAGTCAACATAGCATTAGTGTCATTACAAAAAATGAAGTTAGCCATATTTCTTGTCACGCCACTGTTATCTGTTTTCACCAGCTTTTTTTTAACTCAATTACTTTGTGCCGTTCATCTGGCAACCAATAGAACTAAACAACTGAACTATACCTCATGTGATTTGTTATTGAGTAGTTTTGTTTTTGGCGTAACATGATGAGCCGTTTTTACATGTTACAAATCCTAGCTCATCATTGTAGCTGTACTTGTGAGATCAGTAATTTCTGCAGTTATCTTGGGTTAGCAGTAAGTTTAGCACTTTAAAAAGCACCACCAAGCTGAAACTTTCCCTTACTGGAAGTAAAGAGGATCCTATTCATTTCAATAGTAATAATTTCTACTAATAAGGAGCTGATGTATACAACTTAACATTCTATTTGGTCCTTGGAATGGAGGGGGCTACCAACGTACCACGTCCTAAAATTATTGAGAAATCATAAAGCAACTTGCCGATTATAAATCATTTTATAAGTGGTTGTTATACAATTCACTTAGCTACCTTACTTCTCATAAAGTGTTAGATATCTGACAGAGAAGAACCCTTTTAAAATTGTCCCATCCACTTGTTGTGTGGCCACGCCATCAGGATACAGGTTACACATAATTATTTGTTTAATAATGTCCCAGAAAAGAAAATTTTTGAAGCAACCGCTTATTCAGGAATCTATTAAAATCAGGTTGATTCCCCTTATGGGTTTGGTAACAACCCTTCTTCATTACTAAAAAATTGGATATTTATCACAACGGGAAAGCGAGGCTTGAACTGAACATACCCCACAGTATTTTAAATACAGGGTAAAGTTGTAACTTATATAAGAATCAAAGCATCATTCAAAGCCAACTTATTGGGAAATCTCATTAAACTTTGTAACACCCCTAATTCCTTGAATTACACGAGGAAAACTTTGCTTGTTTTTCAACATCAGCAAATTGTTATTTCAGCTTTCCATTTTCTCCTAGAGACATCTACCACCATAACCTGCATTTCTGAATAGTGCTTGCTTTATCTCTTCCTGGGTCATACAATTTTTCTGCTCTGCTACCTAAGACCATGAAAACAAGTTATAAGTAAATAACATGTTTGATTTCAAGCGTGAACAAATATTGAGGCCACTAAAATATGTTACAATTGCAAACCTCTGAGCAAGATGCTTGCATTGAAAAATCATTGAAGCTGCTTATAACACACTGGTGAATCTCAAGGCCTAATGCTTCTAAAGTGTTCACTGTGGACAGTAGTAATCCTGGCTTTGTGGCACAGCAGATACTAATCCTTGTGTCCTGGTCTCTTCTCTCAACATCAAACTGCAAAAACATTGCAACACATACATACATTTGTTCAGGAACTTGACCTATGATTATGGATGAGTTTAGGGGTTTGACTGAGTGGTTAGAACTAAGCATACCTTGGGGGAATTTCTTACCATTACTTCATTTGGCTTTAGCTCCTTAGAAATGCCTAAGAGATTTATCTGATTTGTTCCCTCCTCCATTTCTTCTTCTTGCAACTTACCTATCCTTTCTAGAAGCTCTTTCATGTAATCAATGGTGTCTCCAAGAATGGAGGTCCTGTCCATCTGTCAAAGTTTGTATTCTCATGTTAGTTCAAATTAAGGTTTATAGAACAAATCAAACAACAAATGCAACTGTTAGTATAAAAAAATAACAATGATGAAAAGATAACCTACTTGAGAAAGCCAATTTCATTTCCATTGATTGAGACATTCATAAAAAGGAATTGACAAGGTAAGAAAGAGGTAAAAATGAAAAAAGTAAAACATAATACTATATCTTTTGAATCACCTTGCTAATCTTAGGGACTATTGACCTTAGCATGGAAAGACGGTCATTCAAACGCTTTCTTCTCCTTCTTTCTGCCATGAGATTCTTTGAGGGCTGCCCTTCTAGTTTCTTTGATTTGGGTTTTTTCTCCCCACACAAGCCCATGTTGAAGACTGGAATCTCTGTCACTTGTTCCTCAATTTTGCAGCCAATTTTTGCTTGTTCCAAGCTCTGGTTATCCCTTCCCAGAAAGCCAAACTCTTCATCCTCCAATGATGGGTTATCCTCTTGTGGCAAAAGTGGTGCTGATTCATCATTCCTGGTGTATGAAGAATCAAGCTCAGGCAATGTGAAGCCATCAACAAAAGGGTATGCTGTTTCACTTCCATAAGGGCATTCAAATCTGTGGTCTAGCGGAGTTGAAAATGTAGCAAGTGAGGGATTCAAAGTAGCTAAACCTTGGTTCTCATCAAAAGAGTCAAAGCTCCAACCACTAGGGAGTAGCAACTCATTCAACCCAGTGGACAAAGCACTACTCCAAGTAGTTTCTTTTCTTGGAGCAAGTAGTTCATCCAGAAAACCAAGTTGAGAAAGCTCCATCCTTGTGCTGTTTCTCTATCTCTGTCTCTCTATTCCTCTTCCCTAACTCTCTGGAAAAGAAGTGAATTGTGAAAAAAGCAAACAGGGAAGGCTTTGATAAGATGAAGTTGAAGCAAGTGGGGGGAGTTTGTTTAAATAATAATAGTGTAATACTAATAGCACCTATGATTACAGAATGTATTACAGTGAAATAGCACCTAGAGGTAGCCTCAGATTAAAATGGAATCTCTTTCTCTTTCTTTCTTTCTCTTTTCTCTCTCACTCTCAAGGTGAATTAATGTCCTTTTCACCAAAATTATCACCCAGACAGAATTTGTATTTAATTTACCATTCCTTGAAAACTTTGACCCACAATTCTGTCTTTAACGAAAATGGATGGAATTAGCATCATATAGATTGTCAGTACTTCTTCCATTTTTAATGTAACCCCCTCTCTCTCTTTCACGTTCAAAGAGAAAATAATGCATCTCTCCTTCCCATCATGGTTTTAGAGTTTAGACTCCACCCTATACACAATAGTCAAGTTTTCATTATTCTATACAATATAAAAAAAGTAAAAAATATATATTTATCTATGCTCTACTTAGG
The DNA here is from genome assembly GCA_007407185.1 of Glycine tomentella. Lineage (NCBI taxonomy): Eukaryota > Viridiplantae > Streptophyta > Magnoliopsida > Fabales > Fabaceae > Glycine > Glycine tomentella. The sequence goes on from PYAF01002615.1 coordinate 155,530, forward strand.
AAATAGGATTGTGACAATTTGGAACTTTGTTCATTTTCATTACCACCATTCCATGCCGTTTTTTTTTTTTTTTTGTAATTTCTCCATGTTAATCAGTTTCCTTCCATGCCAGCCTGTTTTATCTTCAATTATGGACAAGTGTCTATAATTAACAAGGGGCTATATTAAAAGTGGGCCAAGTATTAGCATTAGCATGCAAATACATTTTAAGGAATGAAATTTGTTGATTTGAGGCCCCTTTTTTTGTTTTGTTTTGTTTTCATTTCTTTCATATACTTTATGTATCTTTAACCTGGAAAAGACTAATGAAAAACAGTGTGTCTTTTCTTTTGCTATATTTAGTGGTTTCTTTAATCAGTTAATTTTTTTTCAGTAACTAGATTAAGTATATGTATCCCCGCCGGGTATAAAATTTTTAAAAAAATACATGGTTCCAATCATTAATTCATTCTTCTATCACTGCACCGTAAGCTTATTTCAGGTTCAGCTGATAAAATTTCAAGGATGGTACGGAAAATCTGGCCTTTTGAACGGTGTTGGTCCAGTGTATATATTAGTTTACAAGGCTCAGAAATTTCATCTTGAAAAATTAATCTTGAATTGCCAACAATTTTCACCCACTCCCGAGGCAGAGATGAAGTGTGTGATCACGTTGGTAGAACTACAAGTACTGCTACACTCTGCTGGGCGACAATTTATACATACAATAGCATGTATGGGTCTGGATTTTGTGAAATCACCATACAGTTCAGTGTGAGAACATGGTATTGAGCAAAACCATGTTCACAAAATGATGAGCTTTTTATTTATAGTAATAAATTATTCATCTGTGCTTCCCTTGTAATAGTAATAATAAGTAATAAACCCAGTAATGTGCCAAAATATTAAACAGTGAGTGATCGCGTGACCAAATTGCTTTCTCAATCAGATGCTAATTAAATTAACTTGTTAACTAATTACTACTTTGCACGTTCATACCCGCATTACGTGACCAAATTGCATCCTCAATTAAATAACACCTATAGCCCAATTAGCCAATAAGCAAATTACACTTTCATATTTCACTAATACTACGTACATCTTTATTTATTTTGGGTCCAGGCTATTATGAACTATGTAGGTTGTCATATAAAGTTAAAATTGCTCATCTGTCAATATCAGCTAGGATGCACCAGAATTGTGACTAGGCCCCCCCACTGATTGTTTATTGCGTAAATGCAATTGCAATTTTTTTATTTTTTATTTTTTATTTTTGTGTATTTTGTTGGCTGTTAGAAAACAATAGTGGAAGAAGAACAAGGAGAATAGCTGATGAACATTAATTGATGAGCATTCAATGTGCACAGTGACCACGCAGCCCAGAGTTTGCATGCTTGACTGAAAGGCATTCATCAGTTCTGAATGTCTGGTATCACATTATGGACTCGTCCCTCTTAACACTCTGAATTGGTTTATGAGCACATTACTGTAAAGGTTTTTTTTCATTGAAACATGTGAAGTCTATATATGCTTATGCTCATCTCATTTGTACGCTTTATAATTGAGGTTTGTTCTTTTTGTTATAACGAATGCATTATTGTATTGAAGTTGAAATTTTAAAAAATTAAAAATAAATTAATACTATAAATTATCCAAACTCTTGAGAATTTCACTTCAGATTTTTTGTTATAAAGTTTAGATGGTTTATAGTTTATACTCATTGATTACGTACGCCAAGTGAAACTGTTTAAACAATTATGTGTAATACCTAAGGACAAGGCCAAGAGTTGTGTTTTGGACTTAATTTGGGAAAGATGTACCTCTAATTCAATTATGAGCACATTATCGTTTGCTTTGTTTTTTTCTGGGTTTCCCCCATCTCTTTCCTCATTGTACGATAAAAATTGTGTCTGCAAGCGTTTTTTTCTTTGTCATGAATTCTCCCGTGAAATTGAAATTTCAATGGCCGTTTTTTAAATAAAAAGTATATATATTTAACTATCATAATTTAACTGTTTGTATGCAAAGTTGTTAGGTGTTTATCAATTACCAGTGAGTAGTTTGAGATTCCTTTCAAACAAGTCTAGATTCAAATGCTGTGTACGAAAAAATAAATATTAAAAGAGTTACTTTTACCATATGTTCTCAATTTAAACAAGATATTTTTTTGATAAAAGATATTTATAGTTCTATATTTTAAAAAAATAGTTAATTCAATTATTGAAACGAGAATCAAAATTTAAATAATAATTCAACAATCAAAATTTAAATAATTTTTCCAAGCTTTTCCAGTGCTCGTAGAAAGATCTTGAGATTTATTTTCAGCGTGAAAAAGATTCGCTTGTTTAACATCTTGGTGACGGTGGTACCCGGTATATATGAGACTATGAACATGTTTGATTTTCAATCTAATTTATTGTACATAATTTTTAAGACCAAATTTAATGGTCCACTACAAACTGAACACAAAAGAAAAGGTGGAAATATTTTTACAAATTTTATTTTGTCACCTGCTGTTAAATGGATATTCAAACATGTAGTAAGTTTGCATGCTTTGTAAATACGAAATGTGAATGAATTTACATGATTATTAGTATTTTAGTATCTACATTACATTGAGTAAATATTTTATTTTATATAATTAAATTTATATATATTTGATAAATATATTTAAATTATATAATAATAAAAATAATAAAAAATATATTTTATAATACATTTTTAGTTTATGATGAACAATATATCGTAATATATTGCTATTTCTAATTTAAATAATTTTAAAAAATATTAAAATTTAAATTAGAACAAAAAGATAGTAAAAATGATAGATTAAAAGACAGTAACAAATTTATTAATTTAGAATCCTAGGTAAGTGAAAAAAAAAAAGAAGCTAACTAGTATTGGCTACTTATAAAAGAAAACATAAAATTTCACTTACAAACCACATGCTTGAAGGGAAGTGAGAAATTGGAGACTAGATGGTTCAAATATAATAAACTAGAGTATTTATTTGTAATTTTATCAAAGTCAGATGGTGCATGTGACATCCTGAATTATGCATTGGCCCATCAATTAATGTTGAAAGAGATAAGAAAGTAAATTAAACTTTTTAGTTCAGTTGATATTAAAAGTTATAAATGGTTTCTTAAGTAATATATTTTATAACATGCTTATCCTTTTTGAAACATGGATTATTTTTTAAAATTTTTGGGGCATGATTTTAAACTTTTTTGTTGATTTACTGTCTCATTAAATTCACTTACACAAAAATTATGAAATTGAATTAATGTCGAAACAATAATTATGAGATGTAAACAAGATAAAAATTGCATAAAAATAAGTCTTTTGAGTGATTTTTTAGTTGATTTTAGAGATTTTTTTGTTTTTTAGTTGCTCGGAGGATATTTTGGAAGATTTAGAGTGTAAGAGTGAAACAAGGAGACAAATAGAGAAAATAAATAAAGGAAGAGAAAAAAATGATCAACTAAGAAATATGTAATGATTTAAAAAAATAGCTTAATGATTATTCAATGAGACAATGAAAAAAATAATTTTACATTTTTATCTAATAAAAAATTATCGGTAGTGTAACTTTAAAAGCAGTTATTGTAAAAGTCAATATATATACATGATAATTTATAAAATTATTTTAAACTATCCTGTATTATTTTTTTCCTCTAAAATATAAATTACAAGTGTCATTAAAAAAATAGATATATAAATATAATAAACCTTTTTCATTCTCACTTTCTTGATGGAGAGGGAAGACAAAAACTGTTCTCACCCTGTCCTATATCTCATGCTCAATTAATGTAATGGAATGCGGTGCTTTGTTACACCCATATATGCATAAGGGAATCTGTTTCTTTGAACTCCAAGTTAATAAATTAAATGGTTGAAAAACTAAAATTTGTTCATTCCAAAACTTATATTACCTTACCCTCAACCCCTCCAATATCTCTCACAAACCTTCTAGGCTATGAAGTAGTGAATAGATAACGAAATTAAAACAGTCCGTGGCTATATCCTCTCGATCAAATTCGAATTATGCCACATGCAATTGGCATCTTGATTATTTTTTTCTTCCTTATTCTTCTTTAATTTGGCCTTGCCAATGCCCTAACGTGAAAGAACGTTGTATTCGTGAATCGTATCACCCTCTTTTTTCGACCTAATTAATTCTTACTATTGGTGCCACATTATTTTTCATTATTCAATAATTCTTTCAGCTCTAACCTTGCATGTTTTGGTGTATTAGTTTGCTCCCCATTTGTCACCACACGAGACAGGTTATGAATCTGCTGTCGCTTTTACTTCTTTATCTTCGTAACATTACCAAAATTCGTATCTGATGTCGCTTTTGCTGAATTTCCTTCTTAACATTACAGAAAATCGGTCTATTTCTACTCTTGCAGCATCTGTTGATCAATATTCCATATTTGATCAATTTGCTTTGCAGTTGCAGCATATCATTAACGTTTTTATTTATTTATAATCAGAATCCATTAAATATTTATGGTATCAAAAGTAAAGAAATAATAACGTTACTTTAGGTATGATCTGTGATGGTAGGTTTATTTGTCAAAATTAGTTTATAAATTAACAGAAAACTTATAAATTAACTAAAAGATGATGAGTTACGTTAAAAATTAAGAACTGAAAAGGTAAAAACTTATAAATTATATGATTAAATTGAGAGTATTTGATGAGATAATCTAATAAGTTAACTAATACATATAAAATGACAAAAAAAAATTAATGTAAGTATTTTGATTATCACTATATATATATATATATATATATATATATATATATATAATTTTGAATAACTTATCATCTTTTAAATCCCTAACTACTTAAGGGATTTGAGCCTATCATCACCCTTCAAACCAAACCGCACTTCTTGATTAGAAAGATTATATATTATTAGCAACTGATATAAAACTCGCGGATACACTTTATCTCTTACGACAACTTTTTAAATTTGCTAATTAAAAATACCTCTTGTGTAAAAAAAGCTACAACTTTATGCTGTCTTTCTTTTTTTTTTTTAAATATTCATGTCTTTCAGAAAATGATTAAAGAAAAAAAAAAAGAAGCTAAATAATGTAAAAAAAAAGTGGGAAAAAAATGAAAGAAAGAAACTAATAATTACGGATGGTTCGATAGCTTTAGCCTTTAAACAAATTTTAGGAGTGCGTGATCTCAATAATTGAGATGTTAAATCTCATATTAGATCTGATTGATGACAAAAGTTAGATAAATGAATTTTGTTGAGGACTAGAGGAGATGGCTAAAAGAAGATGATGCTGATGGAAATAGTAATCAGTAATGGACGTGACCTCAGTGTTGTGAAAAGGGAAGTGTGGGGATGCATTGCATACGTTGTTTTGTTGAGTTGAGTTCACAATTCACATAAGAAGGACACAAATTACACAAATCAACAGGTACTCAGATAGCGCCCACAATATTGAATATCCCCTTCAAAACCGCTAAATTTTGTCCATTTTCTATGATTTTTGGCCCCACTCTCGTTTTTGCAGATCAATGTATGCTACTCTTTAGACACGTCTTCTACTTTTTGCATGCAGGATGTTCTCCATATTTTTTCTTTATTTTATTTATCAAATACTCAAAGTACAAGAGAGAGATGAAATCATTAATCATTACATTATATATATCCTTGACCCCACTGATAAAAAATGTTTAACATTATAACGTAAGCATTAATCTATAATTCATGTTCAATAACAATTACATCAAGAACATGAAAAATGATCTTTAGAATTCATGAGTTTCACATAAACATACCTTTGTCCATAATTGCGGAAGATCTTTATTGGTAGAATGCTTTCGTAGATTTTTTGGAGAAAATACTTTAATGGCAGAATGCTTTCTCAGAGTCTTGACTCTTTCTTTTCTTGTATCTTCTTTGATAGGGATTGGATACAACTCTCATGGGCAGACAATGGTGGTATTCAGTTTTCTAGATATCTCTCTTCATAAGAAAACTGAACCACTACGTTTTATCTAACTGCACCTATCAACAGTTATCTTTTAATATAACTGCATATATTAACAATTATCTTTTTAATACGTTTAAGATAATTATTTTATTAACAATTATCCTTTAATAGCTTCCTTTTGTAACCAATTATCTTTATGCCCTTTATTCATTAAATCAAATAACATTTATTTAAATGAGCCACAATAATAAATCTTACATTCTTCCACTTGGCTCATGTCATAAATTTCATTTCATGATTTAATGAAAACAATTATAATGCGCATTCATAGGGCTAAAGTTTTCATACATTGGTCTCATCATAAATCATGATCAGAAATAAAACTAATAAGAGTCATGGCGGTTATATGCTATCAAATCGGCATAGTTCCTTCCATGTACCACTATATTAGGTCTTCTTCCTAATATGATACTTTAATGGAAGTTTACATCATAATGTCCCACAATATACTATTATGTCTTCATTAGGGACAAATCCTGTGTTTTCAAAATAATCATTTATACATGCATGTATACATAAATTTGAAAACAGGATAATTTTCAGAAACTTAAACATCATTGAATTCAGAGTGTCAATAGTCAATAATTACAATAATGATCAACATTCATTAGCTGACATAATGCTCATACTACATACATGACCAATAAATGTCTTGGGCGGTAATCCCTTCGTCAAGGGATCAGCTAACATAAAATTAGTGCTAACATGCTCTATAGACACTCTACGTTTCTGAACCTCTTCTTTAACGGCAAAGTATTCCAATTCCATATGCTTAGCACCTTTTGAATACGTATCGTTTTTAGAAAAGAAGACTGCTGCAGAATTATCACAATAAATTTTCAGCGACCTATCAATACTGTCGACCAATTCAAGCCCTGAAATAAAGTTCCGCAACCATTTAGCCTGAACCATGGCCTCAAAGCATACCACAAATTCAGCTTTCATAGTGGATGCAGCAATTACTGACTGCTTCACACTTTTCCATAATATAGAGGGTACTAGACCTCCTATAAGTATGTGACCTTTAGTGCCTTGCAAATATCTCAGAACTTTCTTTGCAGTTTTCCAATAAACCATACCAGAATTTCTCTGGTATCTTTTCAACATTCTAACTGCAAAGCTAATATATGGTCTCATACAAGTCTGAGCATACATTAGGCTCCCAACAAGTGATGCATATATAATTGCTTCTATTTCTTTTCGTTCCAATTCATTCTTAGGACATTGCATAAGACTAAACTTGTCTCCTTTCTGAATTGATACTGGAAATGA
>PYAF01002615.1:166789-186598 GCA_007407185.1 Glycine tomentella
CCGCCGCAGAGCTTCCTAAAAGTGAAAGAATATATTAAAACTTACATAATTAATGTATTTCTGTTATGATTCCTATTACACATTTAATGCAATTTATTATTTTTGTTTTTTTAAATTTCTTAATTAGTGTCTTAACTCTTAAGAACATTTATCAACACTCTCCTTCTGATTTTGCAAAGGTTTAGCTGAAAAGATTTTGATTAAAAGTTATTTTTTTATCAATTATACATATACTTATTTTTTATTTTTAATTAATATACACATGTATTTATTATGAATTGGAAAAAGAAATGAGGAAAATAAAAAACTGCACTACTATATTTTTATAATAAAAAATTATTATATTTTTTAGTTTCTATATGAATAACTTTAAAAACAAATAGAAAGAAACGGATGAGGTAGTAAAATAAATCCAATTTCAGTACGAACTTTATTGTCTTTTTTTATAGTATATTTTAAGGAAAATGTTAAAAGTTATGAAAATATTTTCGTCAAAAGCACACGAACGTGTATTCAATGAAATTTCATCTTTTATTTTCTTAATTATTTAAGAGGAGTGTTATATGGTACGAAGGACTTATGTACGAAACGCAAGAAACAATTTATGATAAAAATAATAAATTAAAATGTTGAAAACAAACATAAGAAGCCAAATGATTTATTTGGTATTTAGTTTTATTTTATTTTGGTTTAATTAAATTTTTTATCTTTTAAAAAGTTTAATTTAATCTTATATTTTATTTTTTAGTTTAATTTAGTCTTTATCTTTTAAAAAATTTATTTTAGTCATTTATTTATTTTTGTTTAATTTAATCATTCAATTCATTTAAAATTGATATTATTAATTAAGAATGAACTTTTTTGTTAAAAATGAAGTGAATGGAAAGGGAAGAACATTGAATAAAAAATGATTTTTAAATGATCAATGAAAAAAAAGAATTGAAATAGCTCTTCAATTGGAATTGTCATAGCTAAAGAAAAAGGAAAAAAAAAAAACAAAAACTAAGATGAAGAATAACATGAAAAGAAAAATAAGAGAGAAACCACGTCATTGGTCATTAAAGTACGAAATTATATTCGTACTATAAAGCATTTCTCATTATTTAATTAGTATTTGTTTTAGAAAAAAAAAAGTCAACCACTCAATGTTACGTTCGTGCTATTCGTGCATAGGCTAGTTCGTGCTAAATAGCAACACTCATAGTTTAATCCTATGTTTAGTTGGAAGGAAAGAAAATGAAGAAAGAAGAAAATTTTCAAAATTTGAATTGAAAAAAATATATGAAAAGGGGAAATTTAAATTTTTATCTAAAAAATAATTTTTTTTTTATTTTTTCTTTAAATAAATAAAAAAAATATTTCATTAATTATATTTTCTTTTCTTTTTATTTTCTTTTCTTTCATTTTCTGTCTTAACAAACGAACTCTATAAGTTGCATTGATTATGTATGAAGAATTGGTCTACGGGCTGGAGAAGAAGAAAAGTGACATTTGAATTTTCAAGTTCCGATGGAAACTGAACACAGAAACATACAAAGTAACTATAATGACATCAACACTTGGGCAGTGAGCCGGTGCTGGTGACGATTGTACTAAAAGTCTACTCTCTAGCTCGTTACGCCTACTATTCTGAAAATGTGATCGATAAAGATTAAGAAATTAGTTTAATTAATACTACTACAAAATTTACATTATTTTAACTAAAAACATTCTTTAATGTCTTTTTATTTTGTTGTTTAGTTATTATACATTTTTTAACTTCCACTATGCTAACTAGTGGAAGAAAAAGGCATCCAATTATGGGGAAAATAACGAGATGTGGAAAATCAATTTCATACATAGTTTTTGTTAGTTATGTGCAGACAATTGAATATATCCGTGATTATTATGGCTAAAATAGGTAACAAAAGAATGTTAAAATTAAATGGAGTATATATTTTAATCATTTCATTAATAATAAAAATAATTGATTTTTGAAAGTTAATGATATTTTTTTAGAAGGTTAATGATCTTTTCTATCCTTGTAATGTACGAGCGTTTCAAAATTCAAACCATGAGTAATATATATGATTTTAAATAACGAACATTATTATTAATTCCGTCACCAATTTATTAGAAATTTATATTTTAAAAATAGGGATTGGAGTAGTATTTTTTTCAAAATAATTCTCAACAGTTGACGAAAGAACGTGTAGCAAAATATAAAGAACCAAAGAAAATAATCAAAAGTTTATCACTTTTATTATTCCTTCCCTCTCGTTATAATTATTATCTTAGATTCTTCTATTGAGATTAAAAAAACAAATAAATAGACAAAAAGATAGTAACAATTTTATAAAATTAATCTTATCATTCTTAATTTATTTTTTATTTTTGTTGTCCATATTATTAATATTATAAAATATATAAGTGAGAAAAAATAATTAATATTATATAAAAATTAAAATAGAAAATTATTTAAATTAAATTTTTATTTATTACATGACGATTATTATAGGAATATTACATTAAAAAAATTAAAATAACAATCATGTTGAGATAAATTCTCCTTTATTACATGACAATTAATATATGCTATCAATCACGCGGGTTAATTAGACTTGAGTAACTCACTACTTACAACTTTTAATTAAGAGCACGCAGTAAGTGATTGCAACATGAAACAATGAGGGAAATAATAAAAAGTAATGCACACTAATTAATATTTCATCTGAATTCATGTATAAATATGAATAACTAATTTTATACTAGAAAATTAGTTGTTATTATTTAATTTTATTAATCTGAAATAAAAATAGAATTATTTTTTAAAAAAAATTATTAAAATTTGATATTATAAATAAATAAATAAATAAATAAATAAATAAAAAATAGAACTAAGATTAAATGAATGATATTTTAAGAATAATAATATTAAATATGATAAAATTAATTAAATTTATTTATATTTAAATTTAACATATGATTTTTTTTCATATATATATATATATATAAGTTTAGAAAAAATATATGTTATCAATCATACAAGTAAGATTTTCATAACCCAGATTATTCACAACTTTTAATTAAAGCAAACACAAGTGATTGCAACTTGAAAGTTGAAACACTGAAATTCATGGCTACAATGATGTGAAAGAAAATAATCCAAAACAATGTATACTTGCAAGCAATCATAAATCTTACATGTAAGTAAAATAAAAAGGTGAAATAAGCCATGGTAGCAAATTAAAGTAAGCTGCATTGATGTACCGAAAAAGAGCAAACGCATTAAATGGCAATTGGCAATTACTATAAGGAAATGTCAGTGATAGTATGAGAGGTATATATCATATGAAAAAGGCTATCTTGCTAGCTAATGATGAGAGTAATATATGATTAAATTTCTATAATAATATCATCATATTGAGGTGACTGCTAAACCAAAAAGGGAGGTAGAGTTGAAGAACTCGGCATTTAATTAATTAATAGAAGTGAAGGCTGAACATATGTATTTAATGAACTTTATAAAAGTCCATATGTTACCACTATTCTTTTCCACCTAGCTAGTGTAATTCCTGTTTGTGTGGAAAATGAATTGAATCAAAGAGCTGAATACTGAACACTAGACCCTGTTGAAAATGCTCCTAAAACGAGGTAATAATCATGCCTAACTAATGATTGCATCCCACTTGCTTGGATTTATTTAGGACTTTAATGCCGATCATTCAAAATGGCTTCTAGTTATATACACACATTGACTTTGCTTATACCTCAACTGAGATCTTGTATTTAGCTATCATTTCCATTTGTTTTCTTTGCTACATGGAGATATTACAATCTCCTATCATTGTCAGTATCCATTGATACTCATGGTTTTGAAACTTTATAGGCTTCTGGCTACTAATGAAAACATAGCTTCATGTGGAGACATGTCCAAGCCTCCAAGTATTTACATCCCTACTCGCTTTATATCACATCGAATTGAAACTTCTATCTATGTCCTTTTATACTTCTCTTTCACCTGTCACTAATTTACCAAATCAAACCTAGACATCATTGCTGTAAGTTTTGTCAAAAACTCACATGCCGGATTATTTTCAACAGAATGTGTGTAAAATGGGATGATCCATTAACTAAATTCCAAAAATGTGATCGTGATCATTAGATTCCCGCAACTTACTTGCATTTGCATCAACAAATATGTGCAGCTGTAAATTCTGTTTACAGTCATAAATTAATACATGAGATAAATTAGGTCACAGTTGAAATTGATTAGTTAACATTTTCATTTTTTTTAATCTATGGATCATAGTTTCGATTGATTCAGCAGCAGTCATAAATATAAGACTATCAGGTGTGTATAAAATTCATATCCGCATTAGATTTATGCTATTCTTTTTATAAGTAATTATCACTTATATCAATTATTGTTGTTACAATTATATTTATGATTTGATCACTAATTAAATTTTTAAGATTTATAAATTATAATAATGCGACAGATAATGAGAGATGTGATCTAGGCTTTCTCATCTTAATTAATTGAAGTTTTGTCTTTGACTCAATTCTATTTTGTTATTTCGGCTTCTTGAAGAACCAGTTATAGGGTTATCCATCGATTGACACATAAGTTGTTTCGTCTGGCTCTTGATCAGATTGGTCGGGGGAGCATCAAACTATAAACTATATGAAATTGAAAGATTCCTGGACAAACGCTAAAGAGCCTTGCTGGAAGCATCCAAATGAGACAGGGGCCACCCAAATCAAAACTTTATTCATGAATTTTCTTAACTAGATTGACGTTAACTTTGGAACAGAAATTATAGTTTTAGAAACTAGAATAATGGGGTGTTTTGGTTTCCATTTGTAGAGGCTTTTGTTTTTTCTTTTGATGTGAGGAGAATATACACATTCCAACTTCATCCCAATACCTTATTCATATATTCAACATGTTTGTATAGATTTTAGAGGGAACAAATCATAGATTGAGACAAAGGTTTCTTGTTTTGGTAGAAGCAGATTTTCTATTTCTCTTTCAAGACAAATCTAAGCTCAACGTTATTTATTAAGGATGGCGCATGTGATTTGTATGGGCCTATTAACCACTCTTATAGTTGGGCCTCCAAATTATCCATGCGATGATCAGAGTTGAATTTGCTCATGAAATAGCTATTTTTGTTACCATTTACAAAAATGACAGGGAATAGTCAAAATTACCCTTCTCCCCTTATCTCTCCCCCTTCATTTCCCTCTTCAACTCTCTTTTTTCTCTTCCCCCACTCCCAAACCACCCACCCTTTCCCCTTCCCTCTTCTTCTCTCACTACCACTCTCCCTCTCCTACTGTCTCTCTCCAACTACTACTCCCTCTCACACGTTGCAAGGTAAGCACGTTTTTTGTTTTTGTTTTTGTTTTTGCATAACAAAAATATAATTTCGTTATGTTTTTGAACCTAAAACACAATGAAATTGTATATCCATTGCATTTTTCATTTCAAAAAATACACAATAAAAATACAATTTTATTGTGTTATGGGTTAAAAAATACAATGAAATTGCACTTCCATTGTGTATTTTTTCAAAGAAGAAAAACCCACAATGGAAGTACAATTTTGTTGTGTTTCTTAACCTAAAACACAACAAAATCGTACTTCTGTTGTGTTCATTTTTTAGTTTTGTAAGAATCCACAACAAAAGTGAAATTTCATTGTGTTATTCATCAAATAACACAATAGAATCATATTTTCGTTATGGTGTTTTGAAAACAACACAATGGAAATACGAGTCCATTGTGTTATTTGATGAATAACATAACATAATCATATATCCATTGTGTTTATTTTTTTGTTTTTAAATTATTTAAGTTAGTGTTTAGTTTAATTTTTTAATTAATATTTCGTTGTTTTTTTAGATGGCTTGCACGGAACATACCATCTTTGTCTTAGATCCTGAGACACAAAGGCGACGTGTGACTACATCAACACGTCGTAATGGAGAGTTGGCTCGACAACATCAATCATAGGTAGAGCCACAACTAGAGGCACATGTATAGGCACAAATATATCCACAACCACTAATGATACTGCCGATGACGTTTTCATCGAACCTCCATTTGAAGGAGCCCTTATGGATTTGACTTTGCTTTCAGTCGTATAAGAACCACATAGTTGGCCATGTATGATGCACGATACATGATCATGAATAAAGACAATCAACACCTTTTATCGAGAGATGACAAAGTGAGACCACCTTCTTCCACCTTCCAGTTAGAGAGATGACCATCACTCTCAATGATGTGACATATTTGTTACATCTTTCTATCACCGATCGTTTCATTGGTCACATAGACATGAGCTACATCAGGCCAGAGATCAGAGGTCTATTGAGGTTAGAGCTTGACATTATGACAAATTAGGAGGGAGATGCTAGGACGTCATTAGGCAACAAGGTGGCTCTGAGTTGGTTAGAGAGCCTGTATCACTATGTTGCTAGTGAGTCAAACCTTTGGGCTAGCAAAGCGTATTAGTTGCTTTTGCTCGATAATACCATATTTGTAGAGAAGAGCTTGACGCACGTACACATTTGCTACCTGCAATACCTTAATGGACTTGCACTCCAGACTACTTGCCTTTATATTACGAGCATTCACATCCATACATAATTCTGCCACAAGAGGGAGAGTCACCATATAGTCCTATACGTATTCCACCTTAACCTTAGCCTTAGCCTTAGCCACAACTTGGGGGTGGTCAGATGCCAGATTATATACCGGGTGTTGTTTACTCTTGTCGGGTAATACAAACAATATTTTCATCATTTTATTTTATTTTTGATGAAAAATTAATTACTAATTGTATTGTTAAATATTTATGTAGGATCGATTTCAGATGGTGTCAACATCCACGCACAACCCGTTGGGCATGAGAGTTGTACCTGAAGGCACAAATAGTCATAAGGTCATACAACAACTTCTATTGATGGCTCTGATGGCACGAAAGGATCTTGCATTTGGATGTAGCTCAACTAAGGAGCGACCATCATCAATCATGTTTCATGGAAGATTTTGTCATTATCATTCTCAGTAATTACTAATTTCTAATTTTGTTTGGTATTCATGAAATAAAATTTTCATTCTTTTCCTGATTTTTGTGAGAATGAAGATGTCTTAATCATACCGAATGTAAATTCCTTATTGAGAATTGCTTGAAGTAATAGCATTGTTGAGTCATATATGTAAGTATGATTATAAATTATTACCAAAACTTGTGGCGTGTCTTTATTTTAAGCAAACCATATCCATCCACCTTAACTTGTTAATCTAAGCGATAATGACTTTATAAAATATTGCCTCAAATTCAAATCTTATAAATAAATAAAACGATGATAAAATAAATATTACTTCTTTAAATAGTATAACGATTTTTATACTAAGAGACTATAACATAAAGATTTTTTAAATAAAAATTTAAATTCCAAATAAAAACATTCAACTAAATAAAATTTAAATGAAATATATTAATAGTGTATGATTGAAAATTTTGTTTTCATAAAAAATATAGAATGATTTTTTATTACTTTGTGATCTTAATCATAAGTAGTCATATGAATATATGAGTGAAAGTTGTTGATTTTTGCACTAAAAAAATAAAGAAAGAAAGTTGATGATTTTTTAATAATTATTTTAAATTTTTTAACTAGAATGCATTGATAATGTAAAAAAAAATATAATGTCATTAATCATAAATTATAATATATCATATGATTATTAACTTTTATAATAATTATTATATAGAATGATTTCTAATTAGTTTATATAAAAATGTATATTAATAATGTTCTAGATCATATCTTAATATGATTTGAGTCAACAAAAATAACATATCCTACAAAGAATAAGAATATAAATCTCATTCAAATATGACATCTATGAATATCGTTTTGCACATAATCGACATAATATCTCATAAAATAACATATTTTGCGTGACCAACATTTATTATCACTCTAGTCACATGATGCTTAATTATCTAACTAACTTTCTTGTCAAAACCTAAAGTATTTTAAACAAAGTTAATCATCAAGTATATATTATTATCATAATTCATTGATTTTTCTCTTTCAGTTATTGACTTGATGGTCAAACTCACAAACCTATTTTACTTTAGTATGTACTATTGAACGTTAGATCTATATTATCAAGTCGTATTTATGATTTCTTTTCTAAGTAAATAATATATCAAAATTAAACTCTTGTATAATCATTTACTAAGGTTACTAGATAAGTTTATAAGCGTAGTTAAAGAACTTACGCGCTAACCATTTTAATTTTCCAGCCATTTCTCACATAGTACCATTTTTTTATCAATGACTCACATAGTACCATTTCTATTAAGAAAAGGTGAAAAATTTAAGATAAAATGCACAAAAGCTTCTCAACACCTCAACTAGATTGCATTCATTAAAAGAATAAAACATTCCCCGAATCTATATAGTCCAATTCAATCAAAACGATAAATCATTAATGAGTCTTTTAATCTATACTTTAATACTCTCTTTTTTAGAAATTAATATAATACTCGGTAAAATATAAAAATAAAAAAACTCAATAGAGTTTACATTGATAAGAAAAATTAGATGCTTTTTTACGATAGGTTTATTATAGGAAAGAAAAATAGTAGATTCAGTAATGTGTAAATAAGGATAATTTTGTTCTAAATGCATAGTATTCTGTTTTTAAAAAAAATTAAACGGATAAGTTTTCGAGCTTATAAACAATGATTTTTTTTTCACCCACAACCTTTCTTTTCCTTTTCCATCCATCAGTGATCAAACCGATTAAAATACTTTAAAGTCAACGTCGAACAAAAAAATTTAATTTTCTCAGTGGGGAAAAATAATATCCAATTGCTCTAAAAAAGAAAAAAGAAAAAAGAAAAAAGAAACAGTAGTTGAGCTGTGTGATCCGTAACAGTGAGTGATTAGCAGCACTTGCAAGTGAGAAGAAAGAAGAAAGAAAGAGTGAGATGTCAAAGCAATGGCAATGGAGTTCCACTTCCACTTCCACGTTGTTTCTCTTTCTCATCTTCTTCCTTGCAATTGAACTACCCACCACAACAACAAGCACCACCAACTACGCTTGCAAATTCCCTCACCACTCTTCCTACCCTTTCTGCGACACTTCTCTCCCCACTCCCACACGTGCGCGCTCTCTCCTGTCCTTCCTCACTCTCCCGGAGAAGATCCTCCTACTCTCCAACAACGCCTCCTCCGTCCCCCGCCTCGGCATCCCCTCCTACCAGTGGTGGTCCGAGTCCCTCCACGGCCTCGCCCTCAACGGCCCCGGCGTCTCCTTCGCCGGCGCCGTCTCCTCCGCCACCGACTTCCCCCAGGTCATCCTCTCGGCGGCCTCCTTCAACCGCTCCCTCTGGCTCCGCACGGCCGCCGCCATCTCCCGCGAGGCCCGCGCCATGTTCAACGTGGGCCAGGCCGGGCTCACCTTCTGGGCCCCCAACATCAACCTCTTCAGGGACCCCAGGTGGGGCCGCGGCCAGGAGACCCCCGGGGAGGACCCCATGCTCGCTTCTGCTTATGCTGTTGAGTATGTCAGAGGCCTTCAGGGACTCGGCGGAATCCAAGATGCTGTTGTTGAAGAAAATGACGATGCCGATGATGATGATGCGCTTATGGTGTCTGCGTGTTGCAAACATTTTACTGCTTATGATTTGGACATGTGGAGACAATTCTCCAGGTATAACTTCAATGCTGTGGTGAGTTCTCCTTTCTTATCTCTTCTTTGTTTCAGTGGTGCAATATTCTCTGATGATTAGTTTCTTAATAGTTTTTGTAGCAGAATTAATTTTAGGACATATTTGAGTAAGCTACTTTAGAAACACTTCTAAAAGAAGAAAATAAGGAGAAAAAAATGAGATGAACTTTTTCATAAGCAAAAATAAATTCTCCATTAGCTAATTTTTAGAAGCTCATCAATATAGTTTCTCTAAAAAATGAGATGACATCTACAAATGAGTTAATAGAAAACTCATTTTAACTTATGGAGAAACTCATTTCATTTTTTTCTTTTTATTTTCTTCTTTTAGAAGTGTTTTTAGAGAATTAGTAAATGCGTATTTAATATCTTGAGAATTAGCAGGAGGATAGTGTGGGAGAGTGTAGAATTGGAATGTCACATATTGCAATATCATAATGTACTCTCCCGAGTTCCTAGTTGACCTAGAGCTCGAACACACCTTAGCCTCATTCACCTCTTAAGCTTGAGGCTAGAGGGCTATGTACCCTCTAGGATTCAGGCTGAGGACCATAGGGGGGTCGTATGATCATACTGGGGTACCCCCACGATGGAATAACAGCCCATCAAGTCAGAAATCAACCTCCAAGCATGCTAGAAAGCGAAAGAACACATACTTAAATGGACCAGACACAGTCAATCTTTACACCATCCTCTGAGGGTCTTCCTAGAGAACATATAAGGTGTTGATCTTATATGATGATTCCTGGTTGGTTGATAATGTAAAATCTTTACACTAACAATGCATATAATTGTTCTTTACGTAAGGCATTTGTTGTTTTCTGGATTGGTTTTGGTTGGTTGGCTGGCATCAATTGGTTCCATGTTTGTAGGTATCACAACAAGATTTGGAAGACACATATCAGCCACCATTTCGTGGTTGTATTCAGCAAGGAAAAGCAAGCTGCTTGATGTGCTCCTACAATGAGGTGAATGGTGTTCCTGCTTGTGCTAGTGAGGAACTCTTGGGACTGGCTAGAGACAAGTGGGGGTTTAAAGGGTAGGATTTGAGGTTCTTTGGAATTTGCGTCATTGTGAAAAATTATAATGAATAAGAAAAAAGAAGAGGATATTTTGTTGATTATCACGATTGGTGGTTGAGTATAGGTACATCACCTCAGATTGTGATGCTGTGGCCACTGTTTATGAGTATCAGAAATATGCAAAATCCCAGGAGGATGCCGTTGCTGATGTTCTCAAAGCAGGTGTTTTTTGTTTTTCTATTTAAATGCTTGGTTTCATTGAATTTGTTGCAACTTTATCTGAACTGGATGGTTTCTGAGTTTTTTTCGATTCATCAGGTATGGATATTAATTGTGGAACGTTTATGCTTCGACATACTGAATCCGCTATTGAACAAGGAAAGGTTAAAGAGGAAGATTTAGATAGAGCTCTCCTTAACCTTTTCTCCGTTCAACTGCGCCTTGGACTGTTTGATGGAGACCCTATAAGAGGCCGGTTTGGAAAATTGGGACCAGAGGATGTTTGCACCCCAGAACACAAAACACTGGCACTTGAAGCTGCAAGGCAGGGGATTGTACTGCTAAAGAATGACAGGAAGTTCCTTCCCTTGGATAGGGATATTGGTGCCTCCTTAGCTGTCATTGGTCCATTGGCAACTACAACCAAATTAGGTGGTGGCTACTCAGGTATGATTTTTATATTCGCACGTTGCAATTTTCCCATCTTCATTTGTTTGTTTCATTTAATTTTGCTTGCAATAGATACCTCATACCTGTGGTCAGGCTATTCCTTTTACAAAACCCTACACTCCGATGCCATTGGTATATGTACACTGGACATTCACACTGAAATGCCAAATACTTTCTCTATTCTGATATAATTGTTGTTTTAGCAATTTATTATTTGTCGTTTTACAATTGTTTAGGCCATCATCCTTTAAATGTTTCTCTATCTTTTAGCAGACCCCTCAAATCCCTGACACTGAACCGTATGATTTTGTACCTAATAATGTAGGAATTCCTTGCTCCTCAACAAGCTTATATGAGGGACTTGGAGAGTTTGCAGAGAGGATATCATATGCTTTTGGTTGCCATGATGTACCTTGTGATTCTGATGACGGTTTTGCTGAGGCTATTGACACTGCAAAACAAGCTGATTTTGTTGTTATAGTTGCTGGGCTTGATGCAACGCAAGAGACAGAGGATCATGACCGAGTTAGTCTTCTCTTGCCTGGTAAACAGATGGACCTTGTATCATCTGTTGCTGATGCTAGTAAAAATCCAGTTATTCTTGTTCTTATTGGTGGAGGACCTCTTGATGTCTCTTTTGCTGAAAAAAATCTACAAATTGCAAGTATTCTTTGGGTGGGGTACCCTGGTGAAGCTGGTGGAAAAGCTCTAGCTGAAATTATCTTTGGAGAGTTTAATCCAGGTATGTATACTTAAATGAATATCTGTTAGACAAGGCTGTCTTTATGCATTGGGAACATTTGAAATTAGATGAGGTTCTTTCCAATCCCAAAGTCATGGTTGTTAATTGAAACTTTACCCTAACTATATTAAGTGCACTTTTTCTAAAAATTATCCTTAATTGAATGTGATTGGATAATTAAGAATATAATTGAGGTTTTTCTAAAATCAGAAAAACTCTGTAATCGTGCTTCAAGCCTTCAATGCATAGGATTGTACAATACAACATGTTTTGGCATCCCAAGGTTCCATGTTCCTTGTGCATAGTGTTGTCAAGTGTCAACTACCTATTAGTCTGCAGTTGTACCAGCATCGGATCAGCTTAATGTTGATATTGGCTATCATTATCAGATGATGATGAAGATTAAAAAGGCAACCTGCTAATGGAGTCTAATAAAAATGAAGGTGAATCGAAATAATTTATGACAGTGTGCGTGACACTGAAGTTAACTTTGGTGCTAGAATGCTAATTTCCATTCTCCTAGCTTGGCTTCCTACATTATTATTGCTTCTAAAATTGCAGTATCATTAGTTGTCCACTTGTCCATAAACAACCACGGCAAATAGGTTAGTATCCAAATGGTTTATTTTTCATAATATAATGAAGTCAGTATTTTAATTTCATGTGTATATCTAGTTGTGTCTCGATGATTGTTGGTTACTAATACTCACACATATATAATAGTCTAAATAAAAAAATTTGAAATGGATTGGAGAAGAATTCTGAAGTACTCCAATTAGGCAATTAGTTACTAAATAAACCCTACTTTGGCATAAAAAGTCACAATTAGGTGTTTTAGTAGCTTTGTTTTTAAATTATGTCTGCTTATGTGGGTTACCTATAAAGTACTACTGTACTACTGTAGGAAATACTTGAATTTAAAATTTGCTTTGTCTAGTATCTAAGGCAGAGTTTTAACTACCCAAGTTGGTTTTTGATGCAGCCGGAAGACTACCAATGACTTGGTACCCTGAGGCATTTACTAATGTTCCCATGAATGACATGAGCATGCGAGCTGATCCTTCACGTGGTTATCCAGGAAGGACCTACCGGTTTTATACTGGAAGTAGAGTATATGGATTTGGGCATGGTTTAAGTTACAGTGATTTTTCATACAATTTCTTGTCAGCTCCAGGTAAAATTAGTTTGTCTAGAATCATCAAAGACGGTTCTAGAAAGAGATTATTATATCAGGCAGAGAATGAAGTCTATGGAGTTGATTATGTTCCAGTTAATCAGTTGCAAAATTGCAACTCATTGAGTTTCTCAGTGCATATTTCTGTGATGAACCTTGGTGATTTGGATGGAAGCCATGTTATAATGTTGTTCTCTAAAGGGCCAAAAGTTGTAGATGGTTCTCCCGAAACCCAATTGGTTGGGTTCAGCCGTCTGCATACTATTTCTAGCAAATCAACTGAAACAAGCATTTTGGTGCATCCTTGTGAACACTTGAGCTTTGCAGACAAGCAAGGAAAAAGGATTTTGCCCTTGGGCCCCCACACTTTGAGTGTAGGGGATTTAGAGCACGTTGTTTCAATAGAAATTTATTGATTGCTTGTACCAAATGTGTAATTTACTGAAGAATTGGCAATTTATTAAAAAATTTAAATTAAAAATTCAACTGATGCATATGTTTGTCACAGATTCATTGAGAACCGAAGTCTTTAATTAGTCATGAATTTGTCCATTCAATATTAACAGTACCTTTAATCTAAGCATTAATTTGTCTATTAGAGTTTTTTTTTTTGGATAAAAAAGTTAAAAGTGAAGGTTTTGTTTCAAGGTCATGGTCAATGGTCCCAGATATAACAGAATTTATAAATGATTTATTAATTGAAAATCCTCATGAATCATAACAATTAGTAATCTTAGCCTTCTAGATCCTCATATTGACTTAATAACTTTGATAACTCGTGTTTAATATAATATTCCAAAAGTTTTTTACACTTTTAATAGTTTATGCACTAACAAAATGAAGAGTCCCATATTATCATTTAAATATTTAATCATAAATTATAATATATTATAAGTTTGTTGCGTTTTTTATAATAATTATTTTTAAAAATCATATTTAATATGATTTATAAGAGGGTGATAAATATTAATCACAATGATGATTTTAAAGAAAAAATTAAGATAAATATATTATTATCAATTAAATTAATTAATGTTCTTAATCTTAATGAATTAGGTATGAATTAAGAACTTAAAGATTTAAAAAGAACGGGTCAAAAAATAATTTTATACATTATATTATGAAAGTATAAAAACCTGGGGGTGTCATAGTCCCCTATAGGCCTCCCCACTACCTCCGCCTCTAAGTCTAGCTAGATAAGTATATTAAAAAGGTAATGTGAGTTTAACAAAAGCGCAAGGATAGGAAAACTGTAGCATCCGCAGCCGTTGAAGACCGCAATTCCCATTGTTGGAACTGTCCTTCTTGTTGTCGGACGCGTTCAAATCGCGCAACTCCTCCTCCTCTTCCTTAAGATCCGCCGCAACGACAAATGATGTAATGGACGCCTTTGAATAGGTCTGCTAACCTTGGTTTTAAAAAAATATTAACTGATTCTATTGAAAACAAAATATTTTATTCTACTGGAAAAAAAATTAACCTAGGGATTGTTTGGGAAGCACCTCTCTGAAATTAAACTACCCCTAGAAAGTCGCAGATTGATAAAGGGGAAGAATCCTAGGACATGGACATGCCAGTATCAGTGAGATTGTGTGAATATGGTGAAGAATGTGATTGTGTGAATTAAATCATCTCGAAAATAAACCAGATTAGGTTAACTTTTTGTAAAGCTTTTTTAAAAAAATAAAAAGAATAAGATTTGACCCTTTTTTTATTTAATCTAATTTTTAAGGTCTTAATTTTTTTTATATATTTCTTGTCTAACTTTAAAATTTACTTAATGGTAAAGTTTTTTAAATAGATTTAAAAAATATTTTAAAAAATTAATATATTATATATCTAAATTAGTAGACTTAATTTTAATATTAGTCAAATATAAATTTAATAAAATAAAAATTTCTATCATTATTATCTGCTTACACATTACTAGAATAATTTCATACCTGCCTACAATTTGTTTATAAATATTTCTAATACTTTATATATACAGAAAATATTAAATTAAATAAATAAATTTAATGTCTTAAAAATATAATAAATACTTTATTTTTATTTTTATTTTTGAGTGAGATTGTTTAATGTGTATTTTCTCATAAAAAATCTCATGAAATCCATCATAAGAAATAATTTATTGAAATTTGTATATTTTTGAATACCATAAGACTTTTTTTATGTTTTAAAAAATCTTAATTAAATACAAACAGACTTTATTGAATTTCTTAAAAGAAAATCTAATAATCTTGATTGAATAATACGAGGCTTATTTCTATTATTTAAATTTTTTGATTGAATATCTTAAGCCATTTTTTTTATTTGAACTAATTGAATACAACCCCTTAATGTAAATCCTAATCTAAACTAAAAAGTGGAGTTCAGCCTAACATTTTAACCCTTGATAATTTATCATAACTCAGCAATCTCACCTCCCCTTTGTGGTGATTGTAATGGTTGTCCTGTATTGAGAGGTGATCTCTACCTGTTTTGGAGAGATATAAGTTTGATTGGATGATTAAGAAAGAATAGAAGAGAAAAAAGATCATA
Source organism: Glycine tomentella (assembly GCA_007407185.1). Taxonomy (NCBI): domain Eukaryota; kingdom Viridiplantae; phylum Streptophyta; class Magnoliopsida; order Fabales; family Fabaceae; genus Glycine; species Glycine tomentella. The sequence goes on from PYAF01002615.1 coordinate 182,682, forward strand.
GGTTTGGTCTCCCTTAAAAAAAATTCATATGGACTCACATATAAACAAAAAAAAAATAGTATTGTATGTTGGATTTAAATATAAGCAAATCTAACTAATTTCTATTTAATACTATCATTCTTAAAATATCTTTCATTTAATTATAATTCTATTTTCAATGATTTTTTTTATTCATGATAGCAAGCTTCTATGAATGACATTTTAGAAATAACATTATTTTCTACTTGAGATTAGGAAAATTTAATGATGTCAATAACTTTCTTAATTAGAGTAAAATTAGTTATTTTTACTTATATGAGTCTAAAGGAAGTAACAAACTAACAATTAAGATTTACACATTGTAAAATTTTTTACACAATCATATAATCATAATTCATCATATAAGTTTATTGACTTTTTTAAAACAATAATAATTATATTATTATTGTAAAATAATTCAAAAGATGATTTATCATTGAATTATAACTTAAAACTCAGTGTTAAGACATTAAACTCTAAAAAAATTATATATATTTACGAATTTATATTAATTTAATTCAAGAAAATAATCATACAATTATAATGAGGATTAGGTGTCAATCCTTTAATATACTGATACGTACGTAGCTACTAGAGAAAAAGCAAATGCTTAGAATTTGTTTTCGAAAATTTCACCAGCTTTCTAAAAATAACATAATGACGATCATTGCTCAGCCCTACTGTGCAACAATTACAAATCAATGAACTTTTTTAATCTTTGATTTTCCTCTTTTGAATGGGTTTCCATGGGTTACTTACTTCACCAAAATTAAGCACCAACTACTCCAATACCCATGGTCGTCATGTTATTTGGAAGTAGGCATGGCAACGAAATCCGAGTCCATGGGTATCCGTCAAAATCTGCCCCGATTTTAACGGAGAAAAACCGAATTTGTTATTGATAATACCCGTCCCGCCCCCGCCCCGCGACAAAAATTCGGGGACAGGGGCGGGTTTGGTATTGATGATACCCACCCCGCCCCCGCCCCGCCATAATTAAATTACAAATTTACCCTTATATATAAGAATAAAATCCCGAAACCCTAACTCTCCCCCTCATTTCTCATTTTAGACGACGCTGAACCTTGGCCAACGATTTTCTGAATTAATTCCATTTTGGAAGCTTTGTTGTTGCAATGGACCTCTACTCTTTGTTGTGTTTTATTTTAATTTTGGAACAATATATATTTAAATAATATTATATTTTGGGAGAAATTAAATATGTAGGTCCATAATGGTTTTAATTAAATTGATTGATTTTGTTTAATAATTTTTAAATTATGATCTCATATTCTGAATGTGGGTTTGTTATTAATTTTTTTGTTACCTAGTCAACTTTCTTTTCATTTTTTCAAAAGAAAAATCACATTATTTTTTATTTTTATTTTTTAATTAATAGTAGGAGTGGGGCGGGGAAAACCCGACCCCGGTGGGGACGGGGATGGGTCTGAATTTTAAAACCCGACGGAAAATGGGGACGGGGACGAGGGCAGATTTTAAATGCAGGGACGGGGACGAGAAATACAATACCCACACCCGCCCTACCCCATTACCATGTCTATTTGGAAGTTTTCATCGCTATAGTACAGTCAACATCAAACTACTTAAAAAAATTTTCTGTAGTTGAAAACTCAAGTGTCCTTTTCATTCGGCTTTATGTATTATTCTGATAAATTCTTTTCAATGAGCAAAAAAATTAAGGAAAAATGTGATTGGTCATTTTTTTCCTGAAAACTGCAAGTCTATATTCACCAATTACCAAAAATCAGTGACTGAAAAAATAGTAATAATGAAAAAGCTAAGGAAGAGTATAAATATGTATTTTAATTTAGAGTATATTTATTGTTAGGGAGTCAGTATCTTATTTTATTCTCTCTCACTTAATTTTCCTTTTCGTAACTGTTAAATTTTTTATACCGGAAATTTTTAAATTCCGTTTCAAGTTTCAACTAATTATACATTTAAACAATTTTTACAAAATATTTTTGTTAAACACCATCTCACACCAAATTACGTATCATAAATCAGAATAATAATAAGACCTGTAAAAAAAAATCAGAATAATAAGAGGTCACAAAAAGAAAGAAAGAGTGGAACTAACTATCGACCAAACCAAAGTGAAAGCTTTGATGTGATGTATTGTATTTTTAGATGTGCATCAAAAGTGTCTCACAATGTATATTTAAAAAGTAGAATTACCAATAAGTTGTTGGTGGAAAGAATACTAAATTAAGTTTTCTTGAGCAAGTGTAAAATTTGAATTTCGTTGATGAAAAAATGTGAATGAGAAATGAGACATGCGTAATTTACATTTTCTTGTAATATAAATCCGTTAATTTGCCAGTCTTAATTAAATAACCGCGTAACTTATTTTTACTGTTATAATAAACTGCAGTAAACTCTTAAATTAAATATACTATTTCATTTTCTGTTGGATGATTTTCTCCCATAATATTATTTATGAAAAAGATTAATGAGATTCACAAATATTTGATAGTGGGTTATCATCCTGCGGTTGCATGAGGAATATGTGGACAGAAAACTTTCTCTAATAATCCTTGAATAAGCTTCGATCAAATTTTGGGAACAATATTCTTGAGGCCCGATGTAGTATGAAAGGAGATGAAAGTGCATCCATTCTCATTGGCAAATGGATTTGAAATTTGCAATTCAATCTTTGTCATTGCACATAAACAGATAAGGCTTTTGCTTTCTTTTTGACAAAAAGCAATTCACATCACATCAAACCTAATGGCAACGTCCCTCCTATTAAGGCTCTTTCTGGGGAGTAAACACCCCATTATTAGACCATTTCTCCTACTTTGGTATCGTGTTCCATCCGTTTTAAAATGGTTATTTTAAATTTGCAAAAAAATATAGATATTAAACAATTATTAAATTTTTTAATCTTAACAAATTATATTCTCTCCATTTGTTTTATTTTAGTTAGTAAAGAGGAAACTGTTTCTATTTTTTTGTTCATTTACAACTTTAAGACAATAATTATTATTTTCTAATTATATCTTTAGTTTTACTTAATTCTTAAAAAATATTTTATACAGTTACCACAAACAAGAAAGAAATTAATAATATTGGATATTATGTTAAAAACTTAAAATATTTTTTAAATAAATAAAAATACACATCATTTAATTTATGTGTTAGTATTTTCTTAAATGATCAAATACGAGTATTTTTTATTTTACTTAGTAGTGATATGATGATATAATTAATGTCTTCTTGATTTTAGAAATAATTGTTACTAGTTTAAAATAAAAATATTAAATATTTACCAAAAAATTTGTCCTATGTTTATGCAGGAGATTTTCAACATAAAGTTGCGAGGATAAGCATGAGCAGTAATTCCGATGGAAAATCAACGAAAAACATCTAGAAGTAACGGCAAGACACCCCTCAAACCTAAATCCTGGTGGAATCAGTTCCATACTTCAATAGTCCGACCTAATCTGCATCACATGGACCAGATGAAAAAAATCATTATTTAAAGTTATTTTTAGTCTTTTTTATTATTGTGTTTATGATTTTATAATTTCTGATTTTTTAATTATTAAAATAAACATTTTAATTGAATTATATAAATCATTAAAATATTTGACTCATATAAATTAATAGTCATTTTTTTTTTATATATTTTGGTTATTCTAAAGAAAAAAAAATAAAAACATGAATTTTGAATTATGATGATTTTTTACATATTTTTATGAATTTAAAACGTTACAAATTATTTTTGAAGAAATTAAATTAAAAAATATTTTGATGGTGAAAAATCACCATAAATCACACCTTTAACTGAAAGAAATAAAGGGACTAAAAAAGTACTTTTTTGAAAATTTAAGGAATTAAAAATAATTTTTCGAAGGATTAAAAAATAATTACTT
>PYAF01002615.1:186698-204752 GCA_007407185.1 Glycine tomentella
AAAAAAGTTAGAAATTACTTAAACTAATTTATTGAATAATTAAACAATTTTTTCAGTTAATAAAAAAGAATTAGAATCTAACATGAATGGCTTGACCATGTTTTAAAAAATAAAAATATTTTTATCCTTCTAAAATATATGAAACCTGAAATTGATTGATCTGTTTTTTATTTCTCATTTCAGTTTCTCTAAAATTTTGATTCTGTTAATAAATTTATTATATTATGATTCTCATCTATCACGTAAATTGATTCACTAGTAGGGAATTAACATATTAGACAAACAGTGATATGCTAGAATTTTAGAAAGATTGAAATGGGACGAAACAAATCCTAATTTCACATATTTAAAGAGATAAAAAAGATTTTTTATCCTTTATTTAAAAGATTATATATAATAATATATAAAAGGGTTCATATCTGAGGACACGGATCCTCTCCAAATTTAACTAGCCAAGGTAAGGACTAGACTCTAGAGACTTCCGCGTGAAGAAAACAAATAAATGCAAAGTTTTGCTCGTGATCATGAACAAAAATTGAGTTTGTTCCTTCTTCTGCTTTTATAGAATAGCAAGCACACAAGAGATTGTTTCGCTTTCCTAAAGGACTAATTCATACCGTAGACTAGAGTCACAAAACTCTCTACTTTGTGCCTCCCAGTTTGCCACAAATGAGTGACCCCAAGTATGCTTATCCCTACCCTGCTCAAGGTCAAGGTAACCAACCTTCTCTGTTGCACACACACACATGAACATCTTATGGTTATGTTATGTCCACCACTGACCTTGTTGGTTTTGAGTTACAAAGTATTTTTAAAATAATTAAAACAAGAGGTTCTATTCCATCGTATTGTACTCACAAGTTTGATCATCTAAAACAAGACTTGGTTTTTTACCATATGATATGTTGATGGTGGAGACCGGAGAGAACTGCACTTTTCCTTTTTCTGTGATAAAAATTCCATTTTTTTGTTGATCTTTTCAAAATTTGGTTCTGCGTTCTTTCTTTATGCATTCATTCTTTTTCCTTTGTGGGGAACTTTTGTTATGGCAGGGTATTATCAAGGTCCACCGGTGATGGCACCACCGCAATATTATGCTGCTCCACCACCACCCACAAGACAGACTGGATTCCTTGAGGGATGGTTAGTACTTAGTACTTAGTTCCCACTCCTTTTTTCAATTTGTTTTATTGTTTTGTTATTTTTATCATTATCATGAGAAGTACAATAATTAATTTCTATTATTATTTTTTTAATAATTTTTTTGTCAACTTCTATTAATTTGTGTAATTGACACAATTCTTGTTTCTTCTTGTCTCAGTCTTGCAGCTCTGTGTTGTTGCTGCCTCATAGATGAGTGCTGCTGTGATCCCTCAATCTTATGTATCTTCTGATATTATTATCAAAATTGCTGCAATCAGAAAAACAAAATAAAGAAGATACAAATACATACACACACACACACATATATATATATATATATATATATATATATATATATGCAGTGTGATGCTTCCAGAGGGCTTCAGTTAGCAGAATATGTTTAGTAGTAGTTTTACTTTTTGCTAGAACTAGAACTTATGTTTGTGCTTGATTAACATGGTTTCTTTCCAACTTGGACTTTGATGCCTCGCCAGTGGTTTGATTTGTAATGTGTAAAGTAAACAATTATTGTGAATTCAATTGGATCCCTATGTTTCTCCAATTATCTTTTTTCTTACATCTTATCATTTTGAATTTGAAATGGAATGTGGAAAATTGGCATGCCGTCATTGTGACATTATCTAAAGCTGTGGGCACACTATAGTCTATAGTCTTTTTGAATAAACTAATATTTCTGCAGGGTGTAATATACCTACCCCACCTCATATCCTCTTTTTAATATTTTTTTAATCAGCAAAAAAATGACAAATTATATTAAAAATGGATACAAGGGTACCACAAACCCATATACAAAATCACATTAGAGAGTTCCTATAGTTTTGCCACTGGTTACTTTCTATTTAGACCTCTCCCGAAAGTGTAAATACAATATAACCAAGGCATCAACCCAACACCCTTCTAATTCATAGGCGCCTATTAACTATCTCATTCCCTGCAGCCTTTCTTTTGTTATAACTCCATAGGCAAATCGTAGCTTCACAAAATGATGTCACTTAGTTGCTGTAGACCATGATTTTGTCAACCAGGTAAGAACGTTAAGTTCCTTTAGATGTGACCTTGTGAATTTCACGTTCCCAACAAACAAGCATTTTGATATACTTTTTAATATACTTTTCATTAGTTTTTTCTCATATTCATTTTATTTAGTTTAATTTTTTCTCTCTCTTTTTTCCTCTGAGACTTTCATTTACTGTTACTGACTGACTTATTAAGTCTCTCACTCTCGTTACCTTTATGATTTATACTTTAATTTAATTTTAAATAATAAAAATTATAATAATAAGTTTTATTGTAATTTTTTCCCTTAAAAAAAGTTTAATTTTTTTTGTATTGTATACCCTCCGATAGGCAGTTGTAGACCGAGTCATAGAACCGTTATTATCTTATCTAATCTAACTTAATCATATCCTTATTTTATTCAATCATATCATATTATTTCATCATATGTTACCTAATAATATCATATAGCGAGAAACATATCATAATCCCCAACAATTATGAAGAAAAGACTATGTTCTGGATAGGCACCCAAACCCAGAAAACTCCTATTCTGGAACTTAATGATACAAATTTAAATGTATATTATTTTTTATTTATTAAAAATATATTATAATTAAAAGTTTAATTTTCTTCATATCTAATACTAATTATTTCATTAATGATTAAACATAAAAATGTAATACTATTCACATAGTTATTAAGTATAATCACGTCTGTAAACTTTTTAAAGAAATTTTTTAACTAAGTGAAATATTAAGAAATGGAGTCTTGATCAAGCTATATAGAAAGTTGGGCACCACTCACTTCCAACCTATAATAATAGTGTTTACAAAATTCCTTTGTTAAGTTTTGGCAAATCATCAACACATTTTTGCAAGTTGCAAATTTGGCTATCAAAATCAATATATTCCATCACGAGCTGAGGGAGAAAAACTTTGCGACACGAGAATTTATACCACACTAATAATAAAAATAGAGAGTAGAATCAATACCACACGAAAATATCTTAATATCCATAAGCATGCATAAATAGAAAAGCATAAGGACGCACACATTTAACTCCAAGTTGATTATTACACATTTAACTCTCTCCTGCGTATTTTTCTACGTTTTCTGTCTAAGAAAGACATCAATGAGAGAGAAGCGAAATTGAGAAGCTCATAGACACCCGTTCATAGATACAATACAATAGTGACATGCATAATCATGAAACATGCTTCATGCAGTGACTGCTTCTTCATTCACATACTTTAGCTCTTCATTGAAATGTTCATCAATACCACATTTACTATCCATAAGATCACCACCACAACCTCCACAGCCACTACTCTCCAACCTATTTCCACACCCTCCACCACAGCCTCCACAACCACCACCACAACCGCCGCAACCACCACTCTTCAACATAGATCCACACCCTCCTCCACAGCCTCCACCACAACCACCACAACCCGCACCACAACCGCCACAACCACCACTCTTAATCAAATTTCCACAGCCTCCACCACAACCGCCACAGCCACCACTCTTAATCAAACTTCCACAGCCTCCACCACAACCAGCACCACAACCACCACTTTTAATCATATTTCCACAGCCTCCGCCACAACCAGCACCACAGCCTCCACAGCCACCACTTTCCACTGCATTTCCACAGCCTCCAATGGAAAGTTCAGACTTGTTTGTTATCCCCTCATCTTCATTGCACATATTAGTAGAACTCAACCCCGTTCCATTCAAGACTGTCTTTTCATTTTCCTCATTTGGGCCATTCACCTTCAAATCTTTACTTTTATCAATGATGCCTTCATATCCTTCTTTTTTCATTATATTGGAAGCAATAAAAGCCAAAATGATTCCAGGAAGCAACATCCACTTCTCCTTTGCCTATCAAATTTTAGAAAACAGGAGGGAGAGGAAAGCAGAAAACAAATTAACTAATGTAAAAAAAGAATGTTCCTCTATAGAAAATGTTTGACATAGTAGCAAAAAAGTAAGGTACCGTGACATGTCTAGATCTCAAGTCAAGCAATGCCACTGCTTTGCCAAAGGGTTCTTCTATGGAGAATTCAACAGCTGTTAGGAAATCCATTTCATTTCCCCGTTTCCCATTGTGTCTCAGTTCATAGTCTAGCTTTCTTCCAGGGAAAATTCTCACCTGAACCAAAATCACATGAATCTAACCTTAGAACTAAGTTTGAATCCATCTCATTTCCCATATCTTCATCTTTAACAATCTTATGTCCAGCGTAGCTAATGAATTTCATGCTATTGGATTTGTGAACATTGTAATCAAGAACCAAGAGAGGTCTTGGCATGACGAGATATTTTTAAAATGGAAATTCTCTAGAATAAATGCATACCGTTTTGGCACCAGTAAGCTCAAAGAGATGACCATCATTTGTAGATTTGTTTGGAAGGTGAAGCAACCAAAGATTCTCCAAAACAGACCATCCATTTTCCATAAACTCAGCAAGAGTGCGAGTTTCACCAGACTTCATGAGGCCAACAACCTCCTTTCCAGGGTTTCCTATGTTCTTTGCATTCTTCAAATCCCTAAAATGTAATCAGAGATAGGAAAGACAATTTTTGAGCTTAATTAATTAAGAAGACTTCATTACAAGTGGCAGTCATTCTGAATAATATATGCAAGATAGGTTATGTGGAATTCAAACATGTATGACATTTACAAGCATTTGTGGCAGATAAAAATGATTGATAATCTAGGAATTAGATAACCACAAGGACTAGGTAATTGGAGCATCATTCAAATGCAATTAAAACAAGTTGATATTTCAAAGACACAAGACAAACAGCAAAGAAAGTCATGCTTGTAGCAGCGACAACATGCTTAAATGACTAAGAGACTAGTCCCCAACATGACCATAAGAAAATGATGAACACATTTAGGCAGGGAACTTCTATTGATATCTGGCATAAAGTGCATAGACTGTACCTCATTTGAAGGCTGATGATTCTGGTGCCATTTTCATCTATTACATGTGTCCAGCTCTTAGCATGTTGAGGCCTAACAGGAAGGTTGAAGAGACATGTATTTTTGGAAAATGGACGAGACTGAGTCATTTCAAGTGTATATGGGGCAGGAACTGGGACAGTAAATGAGATGGCTACTCGTAACAAGATTGGCATTGAGCTCATAGTACCAGAACCCGGCACCAACTCCAACCATTTCTCAACATAGAGTTTCGAAACTGGGTCAAGATAGTCTTTCATAGAGAAAGATGCAGAACCGAGTGTCTTTGTTGATTTTCTTATTGATAACTTGGAAGAAGAAGAGGACATGAGTTCAAAAAGCAGCTCTCCTGTTGGTTCACACCGGAAAGATGCAACCTGTTTCTCTCTAGACACTGATAAAATACTCAGTCTCCTTTTAGCATCAAAAAATGCATCAGGCTGTGATTTGGAAAATAAAACACAGAGATCTCCTTCCTGTCCCTCTGGTAAGTTTTTAACCCCAATGAACTCCAAGAGAACCTGGTTGGATGAAAGAGGAAATTAAAAATACTATTCTCGTATAAACAGAAGCTGTTTGAGTGATATATATTCAGTTTAGTCTGCTTATGCTTATATATACATGCAGAACAGCACAATGTGGCAAGAAGCTGAATCAAAAGAAGTGATAGTAGTATGATTGCCCTAGTCAAGAAAGATTGCCATTACTATCCACAGGTAATTTTAATTTTAGTTGCTAAATTGCATCTTCTTTGGTATCCTAAACAACTATGGTTCTATGTCAAAGCAGACATACTCAGAGAGAGAAATTGTTAGAGGGACTAATGTAATACAACTAGGCTCTCGGCTCTCCTTGTCTTATTTATATAGACAAGAAGAACAGTTACATTTTGTAGCAGCACATGGAGCAGTCCATTATCTAAACAGTCATCCGTTAAGCTCTAGAGCATAGATAAAATGACCAGCTTGCTGCTTACAAAATCATAACCCAGTTGGAGCCTTTATAAACAAACCTTCCAATTGTCCTTGATTAGAACAGTTTATATCCTTGTTATGATGAAAAGCTTTGCAAGCCACAGAACTATTCTAGGGATCTGAAAGAAAACATTTGCACCGACATTGATCCCATAAAACAACTTAGTAATACAAACTTATGATGCGGCAAGGACTTAAATTTGCATATTCTTGTACATGACACAATAAATGTTGCATGGCTTGGTCTATATATGTATGCACATAATTCAGAGCTAGATATTAAATCATGTAACATGGCACATAAGAGGAGATCTTAGGGTACCTCCATAACTTTCCGATCTGGTAGAGAAATTTCTTGTGGGTACTCATTTGATGAAACAACCTTCTTGCAAGTAATGCTAGATGGAAAAGGATTACTTGTGATAGGAGACGGTGCATTACCCCTATACATTGCTCCAGCCTTCCAATATCTTGTACCAAATGTGACTTCCCACTGTCTGGTGGTTCCAGAAAAACCAACATCCAGTTTCTTTCCTTTAGTTCTGTCTGAGTCTGTATCATCATGCTCCAATACTTTTCCAAGTGCTTCATTGAGGTCTTTACAATAAGCAACTGGATGTAACTGGTGAGAATGCCAGATTAGGTCAATATCATATGTTGGAACACAAAAGCGTTTTATACCCTTTTCCTTGTTTCTCTTGATGAGATGCAGAAACCCTTTGTATCTGGCCACAGCTTCCTTGATAAAGAGATCATTTTTCATGTGCGTTCTTGATACCTTTCACAAAAGACGACAGATATAGAATCCATTGAGAAGATGCAGCATTATGTACTAGCCACGCACAAGAAAGACCATTGGCAAATGAATTTCACAAAATTGTTTGTTATCCAACTAAACTAAACAGACAAATAACTGAACACTGAACTCATACATCACCACATATGATATTAATGTTATTTGGAAATGCTTCCAAACAATTAAGGATGAATAGTCTGAATTTAAGATTTTCAAAACACTGTATTTTGAAACCACATGGATCTATTGGCAAGCAAGAAAAATATAGTTAATCACAAATTGATAAAATTGAAGATGAGTATAGTTGAACACAGCCTAAACCATGCTAACTTTCAAATCAGGGCTTTGGCAGAGACACAGCATATCAAGCCTTTAGTAATGCAAAGTGAAATAGAACAACTGGATAAACTCTTAACTCTCCTTTACCTGGTAAAAGAATGGACTCTGCCTCTTAGCAGCTGAAATCAAATCATAGTTGGTGTATTTTTCAAGCTTAGAAATCCTTTCAGAGATATCCTCTGGGAGAAGATTAACCAAATCAGCATTGTAGGGCTCATCAGGATACAGTTTATTCCAGATTTCTTCAGTTTGCCAGCCACCAATTCCTTCAACAGTAGAGACAACACCAAAGTTGTCAAGTACCCGTCCATAAAGTTCCTCACAGTCAGTTTTGTACCTTACCTGCGTAATAGAATGAACCAAATTTTAGTACTAATAACACAACTCAATCAAACAACCAATATTGCTAATAATCAGGAAAATAATATATATATATATATATATATATATATATATATATATATATATATTTCCTGGTCTGAAGCCTACCGGGTTGAGCCTGTGACAGTGCCAAACCCATTCACAGTCAAGAGGAACTACCAAGGGCCCTTCAAAAATCGGGGACTCGGAATGCTTGGCAAGCAAGGGAAGCCAACAAGCATTGTACCTGAATACACAATTTCATTGTTATAAAACCAGCACAAGAAACTTAAAAAATGACCTATTTTCTGATAGATATAAGAACAGAAAATCCATGGCATCTAAATCTGAACAACATTGCAAAGATTTCATGGGAACTGCATTGCAAAGCTGTCATGTGTAAAGGAACGATATTTACACATAAATTTAAAGATGCTCTTTTTTTTTATCAAGTTAATTTTTGTTAAAATGTTAGTTTTTATTAGTAAGAGAGATTAAATTCGTGACCTTTTTCCTGTTTCTTATCTATCCGACACATCTTATATCTCCATAAATGTCCTTCCTTAAGGCCATTTATAGAATTCTTGGCTTCAGCTCAGTTTTTTTTATTTATAAAAAAGTCAAACAAAAAATTGTTCTTTGAAACTATTTTAACTTTTAAGCATGAAACTCTATCTTCATCAAATACAAGAAATACTTCATAGAATGTTCACCTATAGATAGCTCTGTCAAGGGCAGGACCGTCATAGAGTTGACGGTTCCTATCAACAGTTGCAAGGAACTGAAGCTGCTTTTTTGCTACAACCTCAAGGTCCACGCTTATTGGAATCTTTTGGGCCTCATTCCACTCCATTTCTTGTTGTGGTTCCATCTCTCAATTTAAACTGAAAAAGAACAATATTCCAGAAACATTTGGGTGTAAATTAAAGTGCCTCTCAAACATATTTGTCTAAACTTCGCAGTCAAAATAGAAGATGAAGCGATAAAACATGGTCCACAAAAATTGTTTCCCCTATTATGTTCTCCACAGTAATCATAAAGAAAAAAAAAGTGTCATATTTAAAGAAGGGTCTACAGGAACTAATATAAAAGAACAGATGTTATCTACAGGTTGGTCAACGACAGAATTTCAAGAGAAAAAAGGAATGAAACCTTTAAATCTTTCAACTAAACTCATGTAAAAAAAAAACAAACAAACATCATATGATCATCCACAACATACAATAATACACTAGTACATTATATCAACATTATAGAAAGAGAATAAAAGAAAAAGGCCATTTGGGATTACCAGTTACACAGAAACTGAGGCAGAGAGGCAGGGGCTGTACCTGCAGACAGGGATCTTCCTTAAAAGGAGGATCTGTATGATTGACTGTATCTGACTGAGCTTGTGAACTTTTCTGTTTCTATGACATTGCAATAGGCATTGTATGATACAACTACTCAAACAAGTGTCTTGTATATCTTATAAACTTGTACTGCAGCTGAAAATAGTGTTAAGGATGTACGTCTGATCTAATTAATAGTACAACCAGTTATTCTATCCACAATCATGACTTGTACCAAAATATCAACAATGCTCATTTGAAAAAAAGTAAATAAGAGCAACAATTGGAGATGCTTATTTGGGTTCCTTTATTATCTTTTTTGTAATTCTCGCAGTACTTTTTGTTGTCTCATATTGTCATGTCATGTCTAAGATATTCATCTAATATTTTACTCCAATGTAAGAAAATACAATAAATTCAAAAAATTCACATATTTATATTTTTTTAATAAAATTTAACATTTTCAGTTTTTATAAATATAAATAAAAATATGAATAATTGAAGAAAAATGAAATATAAATTAAAATAAATAAAACGAAATGCGTAACAATATAAAATAATTTTTTACATAATAATAGATAATTAAATACAATAACATCGAAATAAATAAAAAACATAGACCTAAAAAAAATATTACATAAATTTAGTTATTGTTATTTTCTTTTCCGAAATGTTTTCAAATATGTTTAACTAAATCTGTTTGGAGTTGATGATATTTTTGTTTGTCATGAACCTCTCTTCTCCTTTGAAGGTATATCGATCTGATACTAGGGTAAACATCTAAAGATATTTCGAATGTTCACGTATTATTACATACATTATCGTAATCAATGTTAATTTGATATGTGTCACGTTCGTCCTCGACAACTATGTTATGCAATACGATGCATGTATAGATGATATTCTTCCAAATAAAGTCATTCCCCCCGGTCCACACTCGTCTTTTCTCTCCAATCCAGAAGCTTTCGCGTGCCTTCCACTTCATATTTCTTTCTTTCTTTCTCTTTCTCTGGTTGTGCCTTCTTCCCTTCTCCTTCTCTGAGCATGACTTTCTTTACTTTATATTTGTTTCTTTCTTCCCATCACCTTGCCCAAACGAAGCGCATCCCACTTCCTTCTCTCTTCTCCACGCCTCATCGAAGGTCTTCTCCACTCGAGCCAACTTCCTCGTGCCACAGCATCCACCGTCGCGGTCCCTTCGCCGTCGTGGTCCCTTTGCCGTCGCAGTGCATCCACCGTCATGGTCCCTTCACCGCCGCAGTCTCTTCGCAGTCGTGCCATCATGTTTGTTAGTTTCCCTCTTCCTCGCGCCATGGTAGTTGATCTGAAATTTTTTTTATTGTTAAGTTTGCGTTCCTTATAAGAAACACATCACTCTCTTCAAAAACCGGTTTCTCACTCAAGCACTCTCCAGTGCAAGATTTCTTCACAGAACCGTTCTTCATATGACGAAACGCTTGGAACACTCCGCATTGGAGATGCTATAAGAAAATACTATATGACTTAATTATTAATACAAAATATTAGTTACTCATTTGGATGTTATATTTGTTTTTCCTTTAAGTCCTTATAATTAAAAATATCTTCTTTAGGGTGGGTTTGGTAGTGAAAAAAGAAGAAAATAATTAAAAAAATATATTTGAATTAAAATAGAATGGTAGAAGAGTTGGATCTCTATTAAATTTTAAAAATTTCTCTTCATTTTTTCACCCTATTGTTTTTCTACCAAACCCACCCTTGTTCTCAACAAACACTATTTTTATCATTTTTAATCCTCTCCATAATATTAAAACATGTTAAAATAGTATATATAGGGACACAAAAGACTAAAAGTAATGTATAAAAACTAAATTATTTGTTTTTATATCATTATTGTCACAAGAACTTTTGGACTTTAGCTAAATGATTTATCTACCAAGCTGATCATAATATAAAAAAAAAAACATTGGTGCTATACAAATAGACGGATTATATTTTGACAAGAATTTTTTTAAATGTCCAATTAATAGTTCTCTTTTTTCTTTATCTCTATTTTCCTATCACATTATATCATCAATTAAATCAATCACTTATTTTTCCTCTCTTTTTCTCTTTCAAGTTGTAAATAACTTAAGGTTGTCCAAGAAATATTTTTCATGCAAAAAAGGTTTCACTCGACTCAATTCTGGAATAAAGAGAACTAAAGTTATTTTTTGAAAACATAATAGATTTTTTTAACAAATTATGTTTATGTAAGTTTTTAATCCTTACAAAATATGTATTATTTTTCATTTAGGCACTCTAAAAATGTTTTTATCTGTGTCTTTGTAAATTATTTTTATTATAGTCTTGGCATGACATTAAGTTCATTCTCCTAATCTCTATAACATTATGAATTCTTTATATAAATGTCTCATTGAAAAAAAATGCATTTTAGTTTCTATTATTAGGTAAATATTATACTTATTTATAATATCTGTTTGTCAAAGTGTCAAACTATCATTTAATAAGAAATCTTGACATCGCGGATTTTATAAAGAAAAATGATAGGGACACAATAAAAATTTTGAGAACAAAATAAAAACACATATTATAAAGCCTAATAACTTATTTAGGGGAAGATGAAAGATTATTCCGTGAAAAATGGTAGAATACATGCATAAAGCTAGGAGCAATGACAAAAACGTGAAAACCGATTAGGCTTAACAAGATTACTCATAGTCTAAGGTAATTGGTTCATCCACTCAAATTTATCCAAGAAAAATTGAACTACCCTAACTCCCCACCCCTCTCGTTAAGCTCGAGGATATTAATCCTATTTTTTGAAATTTCTTATTATATACTTTTTTTATAACATAGCAGATATTTATTGTTAAATATCCACACTGATGATACAAAACATGTTCTCATCCAAACTTGGCCTTGTTCCTCTCTTTCTCTTTTCGTGTACCCGTTGCTAACCACGAAGACTTTATATTATATTATATTATATATATATATATATTTTTTTTTTTTATATCAGAAAACGACCATGACATGACCAAAAATAAAATATATCAGAAAACGATAAGGCCGAATAATACGTTAAAGGGCAAGGTTTGAAGCTTGATGCTTCACGTTATTTCGCTGGGTCTTCCAATGAAAACCGCTGAGCTGATAATAACATGATTTCAGTTCAGTTTTCCAATATCCATCACTATCTACCCGAAAAAAGTAAATGGATGATTCTGAAACTGTCAACACAATACGTAGAAGTAAAAGGAAAAGGCATTTTTACTCTCTAATTTTTTAATTTTAACCAATTTTATTTCTAATAAATAAATTTAACTTATTTTATCTTTAATTTTTAAGAAACTTACATATTTTATCTTATTATTTTACTCTTAACTTTATTATATTTTTTTATCTTCAACTATTTTATTTTTTGACAAATCTAACATTTTTATTTTCTGTAAATTTTATTACTAACATTTTATTTTTTTTGACAAATTTTATACCTAATTTTTGTGTTTATTAATGGATAAATGATTAGAATAAAATTCACATGTTTCTTAAAAGTTAAAGGTAAAATATACCAAATTAAAAAATTGAGATAAAATTCACCGTAAGTTAAAAAATTGAGGGTAAAAAATATAATTAAGCCCTGGTGAGAAAAATGATGATAACTTGTAAATCATGTCATATAATTAGTGATTGCAAGTGGTTGTGTGCAACGACGTACTAATAACTTTTTATTAACCAGTTTCCTACCACCCAAACATGCTTTGATTTAACTTGTTAAGAAAATTTCCCATTAAGCAAGGAGGATTGTTCATATATAGAAGGAAAATTTACTTCCTACTTATATTGATTCTATTATTCTAGGTTAAACCTCAAAATTGTTTGTCATCATCCACCTAGATCTGGTGGATGCTTTATAATTTACACCTAGAAGTACAATCCTCAACTTTACAATGAAAATCAGGTGAAATATGTTAACATCCAATTGCAAGTATTACAAAATCTTTGAAAGGGTAGCAAGTAGTAACTTCATTAATTTTTTCATGCATTTGGTCGTTCTCTCCACTTCAACCCTTCCTTCTCGATCAAAAGAGGCACGAAACAGGAAACACATGGGCAAGAATGGATGTTTATGAGAAGTACCTTAAAACTCTTCTGATTTAGAGTCATCTTTTGTCTCAGACTTCTGGGTTGTATCTTTTTCCAGATATTCTTGTTCAATAGTATCTTTAAGGATAAACAACCTCTGAATTACCACAGGGTCAGTCATCTGCCTGGCTTCTCTCAAATCTGTTTCTTCCTTGTTCAGATGATATGCATCGAGCATGATCTTAATCCACTTGTGCAGCTCCTTTGGGGTGCTGCTTAATCACATCAAACTCAAAGGAGTATATCAAATTAATCACAAAAAAAAAAAAAGATACAGATTAGAATGAACTAGTGGGAAAATCTCTCACGTGTATAGAGCATTTGGGTCCTTGGCTTCGTGTTCATCACCAGGGGAGAAAGCTGTTGCCAATGCAGAGAATCGCTCCTCGGGATCTATGATGTTCAACAAATGCTTGAGTAGCTTTATTTCTTTAGGAGTAATACTCCTTAGGCTGCTCTTTGTGGCCCTGTACAATTGGTACATTATATCTTTCACCTGCACAATATTAAGCAAGGTTGATGAGCACACATGCTGACGTGCATAATGCAGTCTAATCATCTCTTCTAAGCTTGAGCAGTCAAAATTAAGGTTCCATGGATTCTATGCTAGATGAACAAAGGAGGAGGATTTCCAGATTATACAGATCGATTTAAAAATCAGAACAATCAGTTCAGTTAGTTTCCTTTATATTCTATGACCCCTGTAACAAAGATTCATACTTGGCTGCTTGTCCTGGTATCAGCATTACATTTGGAAAGACTTGGAAACCCCATGCAGCATTCATAGACATAGCCAATGTATGTATAGGATTATAATAATAATAATTATAATTATAACTGAAGGATAATGAAGAAGCAGAAGTTAGCACTAGATCCTTGTCTATTTTAGTTTATGACAATAAGCACTGGCGGATCTATATGGAGGCTAATGGGGGCAATTGCCCCCACAAAGTAAATTCTTTTACTTGAATATATTGAATAAATAATTTTTTGTTCCCATAAAAAAATAGATCTTGCCCCACAAGATAATTTTTTTAATAAGATGAATGTAAATAGTTGTAAAAGATAAAAGAAAGAACAAATTGATACTAATTTTACACACGTTATCCTTTTATCCTTTTAAATTTTATTGTTTTTAATTTTTTATTACCATTTTTAATAAAATATATAATTTTTTGTTTGAGAAAATATTAGACTATTTTTTGCCCCCACTGAAAAAAATTTCTAGATCCACCACAGACAATAAGTATCTTTCACAAGAGAGTATGTGATTTGTATGTCTTTCAGACTATGCAATATAACATCAACCAACATTTCCATTTAAGTCCTGTATTTTATAACTTGAAAAATAAGAATGTGCAGCCAAAACACATGACTTTTTTAAGTGGTCATGTGACCACCAATTAGCTTATAATCTTGACTATTTATGTATGGTTGTATGGTTCAAATTTATAATTTCCATTTCTCACAATAATAAGTGTTCTCACCAAGTTGCCTCTTATACATATATATCCTCTTTCGGAAACAATCCTATTTAGAACTTAATCACACTTAAGGCTCCTCACCCCTCTCCAAAGGTGTGATATGAGGGGATCAAAACCTATTGGTATTAAATATGCTTGTATACACCCACATGAGGACCACATTCTACTTAGGTTTATGTTTTATAAAGCCTTATTAATATTGGCTGGGCACAAACAATTAGAAGCTTATCAAAATCATGGAGCATCATAAAATTCACACCTCATTCTTCATTGTTGTAGATTCTTTTGCTTTAGCCCAAGCGCTGCTTATCAATAATATCAATGAAGAATCAAGTTCCTTTGCCTTTGCTAAGCTTTTGATCTTCTGACAAGCAATATCAATAGAAGGAGAATTGAGGATATCATCAAATTTGGCCTGGGCAGCATCTAATGTCTCTATATTCTCTAGAGTATTATCATATGCACTGACAGCTGACAAGCATCTACTGCCCAGCCTGGAAATCCCTGTTCATAGAATACACCAATGCCAATGATAAGAAAAATCCTACATACGGGACAGGATCAAAAGTTTTCTTTCTTTCTTTTGTTTGGAAGGCAGGATCAAAAGTATTAACTTCTTTCAGAGTGCAAGGGGCGGGTTCACTATGAAAATTTTACATGTTAGAAGACTAAGAATAAACCATCAAAGCTGCTTAACTCTATTAAATTTTTCACCAGACATTTTAAACATCCCATATCTTCTTCCTTTATAAAAGAAGTCTAACTTTCCATCTCATTTTAAGAAAAATTTCAAGAATCAACAGAGCAATTTTATTATGATAATTTTTTTTTTCTTATTAGAAGTTACAATTATAAATATTCTTAACTATCAAAATTATCTCAATCTTTCTGGTGATTACTGGATATAGAATCAATAATCATTGAGATAAAATACCCAAAATCAAACATTTTGTTTGTATTCCAAATTAATTACCATCACGATCCTCCAAGCTGTCATATGTATCTGAAATAAGAGAGAGGTAGTGGAAGAACTCCCCTGTAAAATCTTTACGCCTTCGTGCAACTATGGCATTAATGTCCATTGGGCTATCTTGTATTTCCATGAGCAGTTCATAGTGTCCTTCCATTTCATCATCAATCTGCAATGCTTATTCCTGATCAAACAAAACCGAGGAAGAAACTCTAAAACCAAGCAAGTTCCTAGATATGAAAGTAATTTTTGATGTACTGGTTTGTGCCATCTAACCAAAGTAATTAATTAACAATAAGAATAATAATGCTATCTTTTTATTAATTTAGCAAGAACTTGCAGGATAATGTATCTGCACCATTTCTATAAAATAAAATCTGGATTATTGTTTTATACCTTTTTATGGCTCAAAATGTATAAAATTACAGGGATAACAGAAGAGTCTATTTCTTAAATTAACATTGCAATAGAAGAGTCATAAAAAAAGCTATAAAACAATAGTTCTATTTTTTAAAGGTTTCTTCACCTTTTCCATCTTTTATTCAGCAATAGAAGAGTCTATTTCTTAAATCAACATTGCAAGGGGGCATGGTTGTGAAGAACATAAAAAAACATAAAGTACTACCTTCTTCAACTTTCTCCGCAATGAAATCAATTTTTCCTTCATAACTGGGTCATTCTCCATGTCTGCCCTTCCTTGGCACCTAGTGTAAAATCTATCCCTGTATTTTTTCCACTCCTCTCTAAATATCAGGTACTTCCTCCATTCTTTTGATTTAGTTTTTTCATTCAAAAAGAAATCTATCATTTTGTCACAAAATTGTGTCATAGTGTAACCCTTTGCAATTTCAACCTCATGCTCCTCAGCTTGAGCTGTGGAAGCACTGCTTGCCTGTGGACCTGAAAGGAATTTCATATTTTAGTGCGACAAAAAAAACTACCCCTAGATATTAGCCAGAAAAACATCCTGAACAAGATAGAAAGAAGATATCCTAAAAAGAAAGATATATAGATCCTCACTCTTATTTTTTGTTTGTTAGCAACGATAACATAAAAGTCTTATCTCACTAGCTGAAGTTGGCTACATGAATCACACAA
This sequence comes from Glycine tomentella, assembly GCA_007407185.1. Lineage (NCBI taxonomy): Eukaryota > Viridiplantae > Streptophyta > Magnoliopsida > Fabales > Fabaceae > Glycine > Glycine tomentella. Next base: position 203,316 of record PYAF01002615.1, read on the forward strand.
TCACACAATGTCATTCAGTTTGGTTAAAGACCAAATCTACAGACACAGAACATTCTAATTTCTTACAATTTAGCAGCATCTAATTTTATTTTCACTCGAATCTTTTTTACATATCATCTTATCCGAACAAGGCAGAGTTATGAATAAATTAATAAGAACAAAAAAAAAAAATTGAACAAAAATGGTGATAATTGTATCTTTGGAAACGGAAACACATTCATTCATCCACAACTAATTTCGTATCTAAATTCTTACAAGTTAGCACAACAGGACAAATCAGCAACATTCTAATTTCTTAGTGCCAACAATTTAGTAAAACTAAAAAAAAAATAAAAATTTCAGACACATATCACTGTAATTTCTAGAGAGAATTCTGCAGGTCTGCTCTCCTCTTCATATTATACTACTACCCAACTCTAGTGACACCCTTAACACTTCAAATAAAGACCAAGACTTAAACTTTTTCATAAACCCATGTGGAAAACACAAAATACAGCATATTAAGAAATAAACAATGAGAACTTATTGGAGAATTGGGGGGAAAATGATACTTACTGGACAGAGAGGCGCATAGAAGAATGTGGGGTTTGAAATTCTGAGCTATAAGTTTTGGTCTTTGGCTTTGGAAGGATGGGAAGCAGTTTGAAGCAGTATAGGAGGAAGGGGTTAAGGGGTAATTTGGGGAGAGATTATTATTGAAAGGGATGAAGCTGGTGGTGGTGGTGCTGTTGAAGGTTGAGGTCCAAACCTTGTAACCTTTCATGTTAATAAGGTTGTTCCTTCAGCTCAAACACCAAAGGGCCTCACGAAGCTTCACACTTGAGATGACAGACAACAAAAGCAACTTTGCCCGAATCTTGTTTATATATTATCACCACACCATCAATTCATCACCTTATCCGTTTCATGAACACGGCAGAGTTGTGAATAAATTAATGAGAAAGACTCTATTTTATTTTTAACAAAAGTGGTGATATTCGTATTTTTTTAATATATATATATATATATATATATATATATATTATATTCAGTCATAAATAATTTCTAATGATTTCTTTAAAACAATAATTTGGATATTATTTTTCATAAATAGTAATGTATATAGATTATTACTATTAATAATAATATTTACAAATAAACACTAATATTATTATTATTATTATTAATAGAATGATATTATACTATTACTTTTCATAATATTTCAAATTTATATAATTGTTGAACAATTTAAGTTATATATATATATAATTTCATTCATGTATTAAAGAACATATAATTACTACTACTTAATAAATAAATTTGACCAAAATGGACATCCAAATTGAATACATATTTACTATTATTAAATAAATAAATGTATATATTGTTATTATTAATTACAGTATTGATAAACTAATATCAATAATATTATTAGTATTTTTATAGATAATTTGATAA
>PYAF01002615.1:204852-260274 GCA_007407185.1 Glycine tomentella
ATATATATAATTTCATTCATGTATTAAAGAACATATAATTACTACTACTTAATAAATAAATTTGACCAAAATGGACATCCAAATTGAATACATATTTACTATTATTAAATAAATAAATGTATATATTGTTATTATTAATTACAGTATTGATAAACTAATATCAATAATATTATTAGTATTTTTATAGATAATTTGATAATTTAATAAATATAAATTAGTTTACATTAATATACTTTTACAGAAATATAAATATATTAGAAGTTAATTGGAAATATATGACATTAATACAAGTTTTAGTAACCAAAATTTGCAAATTATATGCACAATATTGATATAATAATATTTCAACCAAGCTTCTTCTAATATATTTATATCTATTAATATACTAATAATATTATTAATAGTAATAATATATATGTATAATATATTTTGTTTTTATTTAGCAGTAGATATGTGTAATTTTGTGTGTGTGTTAGGATTAATGGTTCTAATCTCACCTTTAACATTTATTTTAAAAATATTATATGAAGAAATTGGAAAAAAATATGGGGCTATTAAAAAATTAAAATGACTTATCTACCCTTTTATTTTAGATTATGTAAATACACTATTAGGGACACATGTCATTAGAATACACACTTGCTTTATATATATACTTTTCTATTTCTCTCAATCAAAATAATTTAAAAATTTATCAATTTTCTACAACAATTCTATATTATCCATTTTCTACTATGATACTACATTGAAAAAGATCAATAAGTAGTTCACCTATGAACCACTAATTATAACCAAATATATTATAAAATATTTAATGCAGGGTATTCACGGGTATGGGTCACCCCTGAATCTGAATTGACCAAAATTAATTCGAACAGTTTGGGTTAGATCATTTATGTATTTGGATCAAAATCAAACCGAATCGATCAAAATTATTCATGTATGAGTTGGACACGAATTTAAATTTATAGATTTGATCAAAACCTAACCGAAACCGACCAAAATTTATAAAATATTTGTTTTATCTTTTTTTCATATTTATTTTTTTGCGATATTTATAATATTAATGAATCATATTTTGTCCATTTATTTCAGCAAATTTGGTTATAGCAAAACTTATTTCAAGAAATTAGTTTGTAGGAAATAGTTGTGATTCAAATTATTATAGTAAATCTCATTGAAAATATTTTGTTTTAATTTGTATTAGTCTATTTTAGAATATATTATGTTGATGATATTAAATGAATCAATTTTACTACTTTGAGACATTTGATAATATTGTGTTAATTATATTAGATATTTGGATGAATCATGATATAAAATAGTAGTTCTAAGAAAAAGATATCAAATTTAAATGGATAACTCGTTGATTCGAACCAGACCAAACTGTTCATGAATGAGTTAGGTTGGGTTGACAAAAAAATTGTGAAAATCCAACAGAACCAAACCGATCAAATTTGATTGTGTTAGATCTTGAATTTGGCCAAAACAAGCCAAAACTGATCCACGAACACCCTTACTTTAATGATTTAGATTCAACATATTATAAAATTTATAATTAGTATTTATTGATTAATCAAATATAATCAATCCAATAATCACTTTTCTCCCACACAATTAATAAACTTCTCCATCATCCCCACCAATGCCAACATTTCAGAAAAAATAATGTTGCACTTCACCTCCACCACACACAGCCAGCCTAATTAAGGTGCATCATTTCCTTCAACAACTATATTCCACACAGAATTATGTTTCATCTATAATAATAACTCCATAATGTCATAATTAAATTAGCAAAAGCAAAATAGTCATGCAACAGAACCCCTGCTCTATCAAAATCATCATTGTCGTCATTGACTTTGACACTTCTCTCAAAGATGCCTTTGTCTCCCACTTGCATACTCTCAATATTGAAGTTGAAGATCTTGGAACCTCTTCCTACTACTCTGCCGAAGTCGAGGTAGGTTGCAGAGTCTCCAAATCCTCCTCTATCTAGGATCTTATAGTTTGTGGCATCAACGTTGACATCTCCAAAAACTCCTAGATGTCTTCCTCTTCCTCATTCTTCCATCACCAACATTGTTGTTAAACTTTAATTAAACATGACCTAGAACAAAAAAATGAGTAGAAGCAAAAATCAATGAAAGAAAATGTTGTTAATTGAGCTTCATAGAAATCTCATCACATGTAATTGAAATCTTAGATCATATTCTCAATTCAATACATACTTGATCCTTATAAAGTTCTCAAATCTTAGTTCCTTAAAAAATTGAGACTTAATTTCTATATTAGATCTCTACTTTCTTAGAAGATTTAATTTAGAAATTAGGTTAAAAAAAGAGGATTTCAAACATTAAAGAGCCTTAGTTCTATCCTAGAAATCATATTCAACGTATTTCTACTCCAAATATAGAATTAAGATATGTTTTCTAACACAAAATAACTAATGGAATCAAGGTTGATCAAGCCAAGACAGAGATTTAGGCATAGAAATAGAAATCAAATGCATTGAATGGAAGAATAGATCTAAAGATACACAAGAATTACATGGTTTGAGCTCTTATATATTACATGTTTAATTCCAACAATTATGAAGTTTAGCTACTACAAGCCAAGAAGAAGATCCAAGAAGAATTGGTGGAAGATGAAGAATCAACCATGGAAGGATAATATATATAGGGGGGAGATGGTGCTTTAGAATCGCCTCATCAAAATTATGAATGAGTCAATCACAAACCTCTACTTTCCACTTATAAATAGAGTTTTTGTTAAAAATTGTCACATGTCAGATTAAGCGAAGACAAATTTTCACTTAAGTGAGAATTTGTGTTGTTGAAACCTACCTTTAGAACTTGTGTCACTTAAGCAACACTATATTATCACTTAAGCGTCCCTTGCATATGCTCTCGGGTCCATATCCCGCTTAGGCAAGATTGAGGACTCTCTTAAACAAGCCTTAACTTGAAACTCTTGTTCCTGGAAGTTTTGAAACCTAAGTGGGATTAACCATTTGCGTTAGTGAGAGACTTGTGATTTACCATTCTCCTTTGCATCTTTAATCCTTCATGTAAAAATCATCCAAAACTCAATAAGACTTCAATTGTCAATGTAATTAGCATAACTTTTTTTTTTTTTTACAAATTAGGAAATTTAAGTCTATTTTAAATAAATAATTAAGATAATTGTTTACAAAATAAAAGTACTAAAAACAATTATCAATTCATCTATAGACTACATATTAATGGCCTCAAGTAGAATCCACCCATTTCATATCCATTCTCTCTTTTCTTCTACTTCTTTCTATACTCCACATCTTCACAATTTTCCATTATCCAAACAAAGCATTAATGAGATTTTTTTCTTTAAGTGTGGGGCCCCATGTTTCTCCTTCCAATAAACCAAAAAATTCATTTTCTTGCTCATTTCTTTCTTATGTATTTCTTTCGCTTCAAAATTTATCTAAACAATCACACCATTAATACACATGGGTTATTAATTTGAAAAATAAATTACCATATGAAAAACAATAATAGTTTTCATTTCATCTATACACATTGGTACATAGGACGAAAACTGTACCCAACTATATTTTTGGGGTACTGGAAATTTCACCTAAATATTATTTATGTACACTATTGATGAAACTCAAAAAAAGAAATGTAAATGTGTTAGAATGTGAGTTTGGATCTATCTCAACCTCAAAAGTTAGCTCTTAGGGTGAGAGTTGTTCCCCACTCATATTTTATCTTGACAGTATCTCCAACCGATGTGAGACTTGAGTTTTTTCCAATACACCCTCTAACACCCAACATGGTGAGTGACCCGTTAATGTACCTAAGATAGGCTCTTATACCATTTTAGACAAGATTCATTCAAAGGGTCACCCACCATGTTATTTACGCACCAGGTCCAAAAGTGTTGGATATAAGAGTGTGTATTGGGAAAAATCCAAGTCCTACATCAATTAAAGATAAAGTCAAAATATAATATATAAGTGAGGGACAACCTTCATCCCTTGAGTTAGCTTTTGAGGTTGAATTAGGTCCAAACTCAATCTAAAAAAATGAAAAGAAAAAAGCATCATTGTCGACTACAAAATGTTATACAGATGACGAGTTGATTACTTTTGAAGATTGATAAAAATGAGCTTGCATGCAAAATATATTACTCTGATTTTTCTCTCTTTTCTTTTGCCGTCCATTGATATAGTCATCTTAATTCCTCAATTGAAGAGTGTCACACCTCTTCAACACTATTTTTGTTATGAATGTATTTCCTGACTTTGATTGCTAGTATTTTATCTGATTTGTCAAGTCATGAATCACAAGACAGATTTGTTTATATATATATATATATATATATATATATATATATATATATATATATTATAATGGCATTGTGACAAATTCTAAGATGGAACCCGATTCCTGCGAAGTTAAAAATTCGTCGGTGTGTTTGATATATATGACTTAAGATAGACGATTTTTTTCTCATGAATGACAATAATGCCAAATGTGTTATGGCATTTTTTTTTTTTGGGAATATACGTTAATAAATTATAACAATTATCTTAAAAACTTGTTAATGAACTTCTTCTAAATACAAATGAATGTATATTAATAAATTGTCGTGAGATCGTTAATATATCTAAGATATAACTTAATAATGTACTCTTTTGGAGTTATAATTAAGGTTTTTTGTAGTTGAAAAGAAGAAGAAGAGATCATTAATATTCTAACAAAATTATCGACTAATATTTATTGATAAAAAAAAAAAAATTAATGTACTCTTTTTAGATAATAAGCTAGTATATATTTGTATAAATATTACAATTACATTATATTATATAGACTATTTACTGGGTCCTAATTTCTCTAACTTGAGTCATATAAGTAAGTGTATACTCCTCTAAAAAAAAGTAAGTGTACTCCAATTTTGACTCAACTCAATTATATTAAGTATTTAAGTATGATATACGCATTAATGCTAAATTGATAAAAGAGAGTTTAAGGTAACTCAACTAGACGCTGTTTTAATTGGATTTAATTTATTTTTAAAACGAGGAATTCATTTTAAAGATAAAATAAGAAATATAAATTGCTAATGAAAAATTAATAGTAATATTACATCAATATGTACAATAAAATCATACATTTATTGAAAATCAACTATTGATTAACTCATTAAAGAGTACTACTTTATCTTAACTTACTTTACAAGAATAAGTGCATTTTAGTTTTACACGTGTTTTATGACAACAAAAGATTGAAATTTATCAAATTCAAAACATAATTATTTACTAGAAAAAAAAAGCTTGTAGATCATCGACCAACAACAGCCATAGATCCTCTTTGATTCGGATAAAAGATTCCAGCTAGCTAAGAAAATCATACTTCAATGTCATCCTTCAACTTTTATTCAATAGTTAATAATGGTAACTTTGCTTGAAAAGGAACATCATGCATAAGGATTTTATGTCGAATACTGGGGCTCAACGTACGGCTCAATATCCATTGGTGAAAAGGATGGTGCCATATAAGGATATCACCACTTTTCCAATAAATCTTAAAAAATGTTTCTTGTACATTCCATATGTGTATATAATGTTAATATACATACGGAGAGAAAAAAATCATAAAGAAAAAAGATAGATCTAATAATTATTTAATATGTAAATTAAGAAAAGATAGATGTTAGTTAAATTGCAATAGAAAAGAAAGAGATATTTGAGATGATTTTTTAATCTTTTTATATATGATAATCTAATATTTTTATACATGAAGATAATTAATTTATTATTATAGATTTGTAACCACGTTTTTCATAGAGATTTTCCTTCTTCAAGTTAAGCTTGTGGAATAAGGGATCAAAAACAAAATATTAACAATAATTGGATTTATTACAGAACAATTAATATATTTATATCAATATATTATGCGTCTTTTGTATTTAACATTTTATAAATACCATATAATGATCATATGTCTAAAATATTGAGATGTCTAAATATTCTTATAAATCTTATTAGATTGTTAAATGAGAAATGATATATGAATATTCATATCATAAACTTCTATTTGTCATTCCTTTTTATTTTTCTTTATCTTCCTATTAAATCATATCACTCATTATATTTACATTTCTCTCTCTGAGTGTCTAATAGCATAAGGGTGCAAAGATATTTATTGTTGTTAAATAGCATTTAGTTATATTTTCCAACGAAAAAGAATTCGCGCGAAAGTAACCAATTTTTGTTTTACTAATAATTAATAGTTCATAAAATCGGTAAGTCCGTTGTGTTACAGATACATACAATAATGAACAATACATAAATCCAAAAAGGTATGGTTCATAGCCAGGCTTTCTTTACTGAATATTATATATATCACGTATGCATGCTTAATGTAATTAAACGAATATATAATCAACCAAGCGATGAAGAAAACGAGAAGCCACTTTCGCCTTTCGATGGAAACAACCTCAAATGGATTCTTCAATGAAGACAGCATGGTGAATAGCTTTGGAAGCAACATCTTCACCGGCTGCACAAAGTCCTTTTCCCACATGCATTCTTTTCCCTTCTCTTTTAATACATCCTCATCCCTCCACCCCTTCAGTTTAGGAGGAACCCTTCTGAACAGGCTCTATTCTCAACATCTTCTCAAATACTCTGAAATCTGTTTTCGATTCTTACAGATAAAAAAAAAAAAAAATTAGTACTGAACTTCCCACACCTTAGCCTCAAACATGACTCAAGCCAATGGCCACTATCGTGTTGATCAAACAGTGATTGACATAAAGAAACCGCCGGTGAGCTTCACCGGGGGTCTCGTGTTCGAGGGCCTCACTTACACCGTTACAAAGAAGAAGAAGGTTGACGAGAAGTGGTCGAAGCAAGAGGTGGACTTGCTGCATAATATCACTAGCTATGCACCAAAGGGTTGCATCACTGCAGTAATGGGCCCTAGTGGCGCAGGAAAGTCCACTCTCTTGGATGGCCTTGCTGGGAGGATTGCGAGTGGGAGCCTCAAAGGGAGGGTCTCCTTGGATGGGGCAACTGTGAATGCAAGCTTGATCAAGAGAACTTCTGCATATATCATGCAGGAAGATAGGCTTTTCCCAATGCTCACTGTCTATGAGACTTTGATGTTTGCTGCTGAATTTCGTCTGGGGCCACTTTCACTTGCTGATAAGAAGCAGAGAGTGGAGAAGCTCATTGACCAGCTTGGCTTAACGGTAAGGGTTTTGCAACCAATGAAATAGTCCTCCATGTACTAGATTAATCTGCTACTAATTAATTGAGTTGTTTACTTATTCTAAACTTAAGCAGATATTATACCAATAATTCCTTTAATTACAAGTTTTTTCTCCAATTGTTTGATATATCTTTAATTTAAGATACTTTCTCGTTTGGATGTCCTCATAACTAACAATTTAAAAGCTTAATTGTTATATAAAGAAGAGAAAACAATCAAGTAGATTAACTTTAAAAGAATTAAGTATCAATGTTTTTGGGGTTTTGGCTCCTTAAAAATATACGCAGTTCTCTCTAAAGTAGTATATATGAACTTAATCATGTCAACAGCTAATAAAGCAGTACTCTGATCGATTAATACATGCACATGTAAAATAAATTGTGGAATTGTTACATTTTCCCTATCAATAATTCAGTCAAACTATCATCGTTGTGCTCTTTATTTTCTGTAAATGTATATTGTATTTTAGTTTACTCCCTCCTATTTTTATTATAAGATATAATTAACTAATTCACTTAAATTAAGATATTTGATTAATTTAGTTAAGATTTAAATATATTTTTAATTTTTCAAAGTTAAGTTATTGTTTTTAGTCCTCCAAGTTTAAAGTTATTTTTTAGTGCTTAAAATTCGTAAAATATATATTCTTTTTAATTGTTTTGAACAATACTAACCAAAAATAAAATAAGTAATTTGTAATTTGTAATAACCTTTAATTGTCAAATTTTGATTTTTGATTTTATATTTTAATATATATTTATGGTGATTAAAAATTGTTATAATTAAATCAATAGAAAAATTAAAAATCCATTAATAACTTTAAAAATTGTTTAAATCTTTTTATTGACTTGATTTTAGCAATTTGAAACCACTAAAAATCGTATTTTAAATATAAAATATAAAATTAAATTATGGCAATAAAACATACCAAAAATTGTGAATCTCTTTTTTGTTTGACTTAGTGTAGAAGAACAATTTTTTTTATGAATTTCAGGGATTAAAAAAATAATTTTAAATTTGGATGACTAAAAAGGAAATAACTTATATTTGGAGCACTAAAAACATGTTTAAGGCTTTAAGTTAATAACATTAAATTTATTCTAATTGGTATTTTTTCCCTCAAAACTATCTTTGTGAACAAACTAACATATATACATTAATGAATTATGTTTCTCAATGTCACATCATTCTAAAATTGACTTTAATTAAGAGTGTTTTGTGAAAAAAAATAATCAAACCTTATGAAAATGACAAGTCATACCTTTAGTTTGGAACTTATAACAAGTACAAAAAGGAGCATATATCTTTAACACAGGTCCGGTGATATGATCACTTTAGGCTTAAAGCATGTAAATATAATGTAGAGGTTCATTTACCTTGCACTAAAATTCAACTGTTTATTTCAAGAGAACAAAGATAACAAGGATCCAACACTCTTCGTCATATAACCTTTGATAACATGCCATGAACTGACAATTTGGAAAGGATATATAAAACTTATATATGCACTTCTATGAATGTTTTTAGCATTATTTTCCATTCAAAATTATAATTTTACCTTAATAATCTCTGTAATATAGATTAACTCAGTGAAATTTTATTTCTAATTAGAAAACACCACATGAAACTATATAAGTTTTGTTCATTCCATGAATGTTGAACTCTTAGGTGAAACACATGAATAATTTGCATTAGTAATAATATATGAAATGAGAGAGTCTTTACTTCTAATTAATACTTTTCAATATTTTTTTTTTATCACATGATATCATGTAATTTATACTTAATCTCTAACACATGCATGTTCTGTTTGTGTTTGGGTTGATCAGTCATCTCGAAACACCTACATAGGAGACGAAGGTACAAGAGGAATATCCGGCGGAGAGCGGCGCCGGGTGACAATCGGCGTGGACATCATCCACGGCCCATCCCTCCTCTTCCTGGACGAGCCAACCTCAGGGCTAGACTCCACCAGCGCCAACAGCGTGATCGAGAAAGTGCACGACATCGCTCGCGGCGGCAGCACCGTGATCCTCACCATCCACCAGCCCTCATCAAGAATCCAACTCCTCCTCGACCACCTAATCATCCTTGCAAGAGGGCAACTCATGTTCCAAGGCTCACCCCACGACGTGGCACTCCACCTGAGTCGCATGCCACGCAAAATCCCCAAAGGAGAGAGCCCCATTGAGCTTCTCATTGACGTCATCCAAGAGTATGATCAGTCTGAGGTTGGAGTTGAGGCACTTGCTGAGTTTGCACGCACTGGTGTGAAGCCACCTCCTTTGTCTGGCAAACAACACACTGTGTCTTCTGTTGCTCCCTCTCCTGCTCCGTCCTCGCACCTTAGCCATAGGTATGAGGGGAATTCTCAGGACTTGTCTTACTCGTCGCAAGTGAGTAGAAGGGTCGTTAGTGATTTTGATCACAGTCTCAGAAGTCCCTATAACAACAACACATCGATGTCCTGGAGCACTGGGAATAGTGCAGGGTTTTTGAAATTCACTCCTTCGCGGCTTAAGAATGATCACAAGCTGCAGAATACCGCAAGGTAAATGACTACACCATTTATTCAACATTGTTTTACATGAGAACTTTCATTGAATTAATAGTCCCTTCGGTTTTAAATATAAGAAAAAAAATTGATTTACAATAACTGAAAAAATTAACTAATCATACTTAGTTATATTAATTTTAATTAAAAATGTTTTTTATTAACTTAAATTTAATATCAAAAATAGAAAAATTATTGAAACTAATACTTTAAACAAAAAATATTTTTAAGATAATAGTATTTAATAAGATAAAATTCATTAAAAAAATTATATAAAAAATATGTTTTTTCTTTTTTATATTTGAAATTGGAGAAAGTAATTGATAATTATCTTATGAGATTTATTAATGACAAAAGTTGATAAATTGTCTCAGGTCATTATTTGAGTGCAGGAACTAAAACCAACAAAAGGAAAAATTTATAATTTATAAGGATGAAAACAAATAAATAATCATGACTAAAACTAAAAATGAGATACTTCATTTCTTTTAAAATAAATATCATAATTGAAAAAAATATATTTTAAAATAAGTGTTATATTTAACTTTTTAATGTAATATTAATTATTTTTTTATTAATATCTCTAGTAAATATCATTTTAGTTTTTAAATTTAATATTAATATTACTATTTTTTCATTTTTTTATTTACATTTTTTATTTGTGTAAAACAAATAATCTAAAATTACACTTATTTTGAGAGGAAGTGAGTATTTTTATAGGAATCAAATTGTTAATTAAGGGTTTAATTTATGTTCTAAAATTTTTAATGTTCTTGCTATGCTTAATCAATCATTTGTGTGAAACGCAGAACCATTGCTTCACCTGAATACTACACATACTCGAGTGAAATCCTCCAAGCCACTCCAACACCCCATAGCAGTGACTACACAGTGAATGAGAACGACTACCTCACTCCCTCAAATCCCACACAGGAACACCTTGGGCCAAAGTTTGCAAATTCCTACCTTGGAGAGATTTGGATCCTTATGCGTCGCAACTTCATAAACATAAGGCGCACCCCTGAGCTCTTCCTTTCAAGACTGATGGTTCTCACCTTCATGGGCATCATGATGGCCACCATGTTCTTCAAGCCAAAAGAAACTTTGCAAGGAATCACCAACCGCCTCAGCTTCTTCATCTTCACAGTGTGCCTCTTCTTCTTCTCCTCTAACGATGCAGTCCCGGCCTTCATCCAAGAAAGGTTCATCTTCATAAGGGAAACCTCTCACAACGCCTATAGAGCTTCCACTTACACCATTGCAGGCCTAATCACTCACATGCCCTTTATTCTTCTCCAAGCAACTGCTTATGCAGTCATTGTTTGGTTTGCCCTAAAACTTAGAGGCCCTTTTCTTTACTTCTTGCTTGTTCTCTTCGTTTCTCTTCTTTCAACCAATTCATTTGTTGTGTTTGTGAGCTCAGTGGTTCCAAACTACATCTTGGGTTATGCTGTAGTTATTGCCTTCACTGCCTTGTTCTTCTTGTTCTGTGGATACTTCTTGAACAGCAACGACATTCCCCATTATTGGCGTTGGATGAACAAAATTTCGACCATGACGTACCCTTATGAGGGGCTATTGATGAATCAGTACCAGACCAATGATACCTTTGGGTATCTTCATGGTGCAGGGATTACTGGTGTAGATATCTTGAATAGTCTACATATTGACACTGATGAACGTAAGAAGAGGACAATTGTGCTTATAATGTTTGGTTGGGCTGTGCTATATAGGGTTTTGTTTTACTTGGTCCTTCGTTTTGCATCAAAAAACCAGAGGTCGTAGTGAACTATATAGTATATCTAAGGGAAAGTGTGTGAGTTAGTTAACCATTTGATTTGTTTTGCAATGCAAACATTGTTTTACGCTGGAGGAGCTGTTAAATATGTTGCTTCATTGTATTGTATTTTGCATCAAGCTTTATAAATTGTATAATAGAACTTGATGGACTTTTTACCCGATAAATTAAGAGTTTAATTTCTATACAGTATAAGTGTATTAGTATAGAAAGTTTTATCTGTTAAGTAAAAATCATTATAAGTGTATCATTGTATTTGTTATTTGCAATTTAAAAAGTTAACCAATTTTTAATTGAATAGTAGTGTTAAAAGTGTAAATCAAGGATCTAGAGAAAGCCTTTTAACAAATCACAGTTCCAGTGATTGAATTTGTTATTTGCAAAGAATAAAGGGAAGAAGAGACTTATAATAATGATCTGACTTCAATGGAAAAACAGTGATGATATATATATATATATATATATATATATATATATATATATATATGTATATGGGTAGCAGCAGAACTATCCGGAAGGGTAGTGGTTGTTTCTTTAAATGATTGTGTTACAATGTGTGAGTTTATGGCAATCTGTGAACTTCCTAATATCCAATGCTGAAAATCTCTCTATCTTAAGTTGGATTTTCAGAAAACAGGATTTTAAAATATAATTTACTTTTGATCTAATTAGTGAATCATATATTCCACCACCCATTCTAAAATAAGTGTTGTTTAAGTGTTATTTTAAGATTTTTTTTAAACATAAATTAAGAAAAATTAGTAAATAAATGATAGATAATAATAAATTTTACAAAATTAAACTTATTAAATAGATGAAAAAGAATAGTATTAGAATTATATTAAAAAATTAAAATGAAATTTATTAGGGATGTTGATGAAAAAATAATTAATACTATTTTTAAATGTAACACTTATTTTAGTACAAATGAAATATTTTATATCATCATGAACACAAAACGCCTCAAGTCTGTTATGTAATCCGACCCACAGATAATAAATATGAACTTCCACCATGGGGTTATTGGGGTGGAGGAAAAAAATATATAGAAAGGAAAAACAAATTAAGATAAAGAGTGTGTTTATAGAAAAGAAATGGTGGAGCAATAAGAAAGGAGGTGAAAAATATAAAATTGGAATTTGTTAGTTGAGTGAAAATAAGAGAAAAACAATAAAAAAAAAAGGACTAGACTCACAATTTTATTTTTGACAAATGTGATGGAGTGAGCAGTGGCCAACTATATGTAGTACACAATTTATGGCAATTTTTTACTATTGGTTAAGAAAACACTATAGTAAAAAATCCCAAAGATTATGAATATTAATTCAATATATTTCATAATCTTGGGATTTCCCGGTGACGTAATATAAAAATAATTACTGCGATCCAGTAGATAATTTTTTTTTTTGGTGTCAATGTTGAGTAGGTATATAATTCCAATTAGATTGACTTATAAGAGATTAATCGAATGTTTTCTATTCTTTTTGACAAACAATGTTTTCTATTTTATAATCATTATTTTGGTTGATGAATGATGAGTGATTATTAGTTGATTATGATAAAATATTTCCTTATATATCCGAAAGGTCTTCTACCAGATATCGTGCCAACTGCATGCCAGTGCTGTTCGATGATTTTTTTAGAGGGTCAAGTTTGGCCCTATGATAAATGTTTTGGCCATATGTATTATTAGCAGACAAAGCTAAATACAGAAATATGCTAGTAATCCATTGGAAGTATCAAATTCTTTTTGTCGGGTATAGGCAAGCCAACTTGACTTCATCATTATGAAATGATATTTAAAAACTTAAGCCAAAATGTATATGTATACACAATGGGGAAAACCTTTAATCATATCGAAAAGATTAAAGAATTATGAAATTGACTTGATAATTGAAAAGATGAAAGAGAAAAAAAGATTATAGATTCTTCTATTAATAAAAATTAATAAAGTAAAAACTGATAAAAGAAAACCGAAAATGCTAATTTAATAAGAGTTTTTCCAAGATGATTTAATATCAATATATGTCACCATGGATCATTAGCACTTAAAAATGTAAGTTAATTCAAAATATCAGGAAATTGGTCTGCATTGATTTAATGTTCATTATTTTAATTGTTTATTTAAAATGATTTTTTAATGAAATTAGAATCAGGGATTACAAACTTTCTCAATATATTTGTGCTTAGGAACTTCAATCTTATATCTCTAGAGTCTTCCATAAACAAACTCCTCCTTCGATTCCAGTAGTAGGTTTAACTAAGTCTTTTTTCTTTAAATTTGTTTCAAATTCAACTTTTAGTTCCAGAATAAAAGTTTGATTGGTTAATATTTCTAAACTTTAAAAAAATCATTTTTAGTCTCTTATACTTATCAAATAAATAAAAATAATAAGTTTAAATTTTTGTTTAAAGATTAAAAATCATATTTTTAAAAAATATTTAGTGACCTTGATTGCTCACTTTTATTTAATTAGAGATTAAAAATCTTAATGCTAAAAAATTGAGGAACTAACTAGTCAATTTTTTTTAAGAACTAAAAGCAGAATTACAAAAAAAAAAAAGAAACTGAAGTCTTAATTAACCCATTTCAATAAATAGGATTTAACCAACGTGTGTTTTCGCTAACAAATTCATACAGTCATAAGCAATTGATCTGAAACATTTAGGGTAGAAAGAGTCTCATCCTCTTTATCGATATGGTAATGGCCGGTGACCTCCTTGAGCTTGGTGACAGGAGCACCCTCCAAAGTCCCAATAAAGAGATTCCTAAATTCCAGTTCTTTATTAAGTATTTTACATTCTGTATTTTGATATTAAAATTTCAAGATTCTTTAAATATTTTGAAACGAAGTTTTTTAGCATGAAACATGTAAATACTTCTAAAATTATATTTTCTCCTTTAGATAGATTTATTCAAACAGATTATAAGATTTCTAAATTAAGCATAAATTCAAAATATTTATGCTTAATAGAAATGTTAGAACAACTTCTCTAATATTTACTTATCTAAAAAACCCTCTCTAACGTTATTTTCTTTCCAACACTCTCTATATTGATTGATTGAAATTATTTGAAATTATCAATTTTCATGAGTGTCAAGCTTAATTAATCATAATCATGACTTTGCTAGCCTGATGAAGTTAGTAGGCATGATGACGACTGCATCAAACTTTTGTAACTTAAAACATTAATCTTCAATAGATTGTTGAATCATTTAACCAGCTTTGAAATTACCGGCAATATATATAATATTTTCTATGCAACTTGTTACTCTGACTAATACTATATAGGTAACACAATTTTTTTTTTCTTTGACACAAAGAACAAATTTATATTTGTATAAACAGATATGCTTGAACGCATGCTATGGGCTTGACCAACCAAAATGTTATGGCAGGCATATCAACATCTATCCTTTCTTCAAACCAAAAAAAAAAAAAAATCTTTCCTTTCTGTATCTACAATACTTCCAATAATCTGAATTTTTAGGCCTCTAGATAGATAAAATTAGAAAAATGAGAAAAACAATGAGATTACTTATATAGAGCATCAAATTAGATAAATAAAATTAACAAGTTGTTGATCCGAATGATACTAGACTAGATTTCCTTAAACAAAGTTTCGGGTTGGAGTCTTGTAGATAAAAAAATGTGATTGAAAAAAAAAATTCCACTATAGATAACTAGTTAAATTTTATGATGAAAATTAGTCATTAATAAAGTCAATAAATATTCTGTATAAATAAAATAGTACCAAAAAATAAAGATGACTTGAATAGGAAAAACACATTTACTAAACTGAGTTATAAATTTTAACAGTCAATGGTTGTTGTAATTTTTTAAATTAGTAGAAAAAAGAATTGGTCAGTACCAGATAATTAATGGAAAAAATGCTAATTAGTGCCTTAATAAATAGAATATGTACATAAAATTTTCATCAAGTTTTTTTTATTAATACTAGTATATATTTATTGATTTTTATTAAAAAAATTCTATTTTCAATTTCTTAAAACAACTTATTAAGTACAAACGAATTTCATATATCAATTGTCATTTCCAAATAAATATGGCACTAGGTTTCCTCAACGTGATAGCCACTCCAATCCTTACAGCCTGAGGACATTGTTTTCAACCATTTTCTATTCTTTTATATATTTTACAAGACAATAGATATACCCCTGCCCATATTACACGTAACGTACTGAACATGCTACATTCACCCTCTGTTTAGTTATTCATTAGAACTTTATCACTACTGGTGTGTGTTTGGTTTCACATTTTAGATATAATTTTTATGTTTTTGATTCATCCCGTATTTAGTTATTCATTAGAATTTTATCACTAGTGTGTTTCGTTTCACATTTTAGATATAATTTTTATGTTTTTGATATGATTTTTAGAAGTTAATAATTATTACTTCTACATCTCAAACGTGATTCTTTCATTTTTAATAAGTTTCCAAACACATTAAACGTGGATAAAAATGTGAGAAATCAAAAAGCTAAGTAAATCTTAAACGTAGATATTGAATGTGAAAATTTACTGATGCAACACACTCCCAAACATGCACTCAACTTGGAATAGAGAAGAGGAAGAAAAACTTCAACTATGAGTGAGACTACTAAGCTAAAAAAACTTAAAAAAAAAATACTCATATCTACATTCTAATTTACCCAGGTGTCCTACCACATAACCACCTGATTTGATCCCTTGCACATCACAAGAAGTTTAATCATGATAATATTATGTGCACAGTTGACCATCTGACTTTTGACTCAGTATGTATATTTTTTAATTAATGTATATATATATATATATATATATATATATATATATATATATATATCCAACAACCTCAAACACAAATGGGAGTGGATCCTAATCACATTTTATTTCTACATAAATAATTTTTGAAAATTATGTTGATGATTAAGGAATAATGAATAGGGTGTAGTATGGAGTCTGCTTTCTATTCCTTTTGGAGTGTTCTTTTTTTTAAATAACTATTAAGCTATATAAGAGATTAGGTAAACAATTTTATTTACCAGAAATTCCGCAAAATTTTGATAGATGGATGCTAATTTAATTTGTAAAGTAATTTTCAGTCTGTTCACGCTGAACAGTTAGGCTAGTACCTCAAGTATGTGAAGGGGTTACCTGCTCTTTTGGGGTTTCCTTGAGCCACTTCCTCTTAATACTGGGTTTCAAAATTTTATCTAAGCAAAATATTATACAAAATATGAAAAGGAATAATTGGTGCGTTGATAGTGCTAGGCATGAGATTGAACAGTGTCAGCTTTGAAACTCTTCACAGTTCCTTTATTTTTCGTTATTTTTTGTTTGACCAAGCTTACTAGATATGAAAAGGAATTTCTTTCTCTGCCTTGATCACCAACACTATTGAGTTTCCCTATAACTTTATTACCTACATAAAGTGAAATCAGAAACATGAGACTCTCACAATAATGCTCCTAACCATTAGTATAAAAATGCATAGGTCAACATTATTGGAAAGCCAAGTTTTCAAATATATAATAAATTTCTTCAACGATACGTCACTAACTATTGCTACGTATGTATACCAACAAAGTTCAAATTTGTTCCAAGATACCACTCTTTATTTTGATCATGTAGCATCCATGGTTTCAAATGAGAGAGGGAGGAAGGCACAAGAAGACGAAGTACTGGTCTGTCCAATTATTATAAACCATATCAATATTAAATACACAATCAAGCAACCACCACCACCACACCATGAAAAATAATGCTTAACATCAATAACATATTAAACCATAAAAGAAATAATTAACAATGGATTTATACTAATTCAATTTCCTTACTCGTCTTCCATCTCTTTCCTAGCTACTACCTCCTGCAGTTTCCAGGCTTGAAGTCAAACCCCTATTTCTCAAGAATATTTGTTCTTCTAACCCTCCATCCAATTCAGCACTTTTGCAAAATGGCTTCAAATTCTTCCACAAGGGACAGGTTCTCAAAATTATAAGGTTGACCAAGCTTTCTTTTATTTTTCCCCATAATCTGAGATATAGGGAAACTCAATAGTGTTGGTGATCAAGGCAGAGAAAGAAATGGAATTCAGAACAAATTTTATGGAACTAGGTGGAAGATGAAGTGTTAGTTGGCATGATTCAAGTTTTACAGCCCAATGGGGTAACCTCTCTTTCAGATTATGATGGAGTTACCAGATATTTGGATATTAAGACTGGTTGTGGCATGTGTTTTTTGTCTGCTTATATTTATCAGATCGGCTTCTGGCTCTGCAACTGAAGGTTAGTAACTTAATACTATAATACTTTTAGATCACTATGTCTATTACTAGATTTATTTTCCAATAATTATAGCGAAATTTTTTAATATAAACTCAAGGTCTACTGATGATCATAGTTAAAATGGGGGAAAGAAAGAAACTTCTTTGTGAGGATGTGGAAATAGAATTTGTTAGTTTCATACTTTCAATACCGGGAATCTTAAAATCATTTCACACTTTCTCTTTTTTGATGTTGCTCAACCCATTTTGTACAAAATAAATATAATCTGTCACATTTATTGTGTAGGCTTTGAAAACATAGCATGCTGTGCTGATTCAAACTACACAGATCCCCAAACCACCTTAAATTACACAACAGATTACAGCTGGTTCCCTGATAAAGGAGGTTGCAGAAGAACTAAAGATGTGTTGAATGAAAAAGTTCGACTGTTTTTTGTAGATGAAGGAAAGAGATGTTACAACTTGCCAACAATTAAGAATAAAGTATATCTGATAAGGGGCACATTTCCATTCAACGGTGTAAATTCTTCCTTTAATGTTTCAATTGGGGTAACACAATTAGGTGCAGTGAGATCATCCGGGCTCCAGGACTTGGAAATTGAGGGAATTTTCAGGGCCACCAAAGACTACATAGACTTCTGCTTAGTGAAGTGGGAGGTGGATCCCTTTATTTCTCAGCTTGAATTAAGGCCATTGCCTGAAGAGTATCTACATGATTTGCCTGCCAGTGTTTTAAAACTGATAAGCAGAAATAGTCTTTGGGGCCCAAAAGATGAAATAAGGTATGCGATATACTTATTTTGAGGTAAACTCCACCTCCATTTGTCAAAGAAGTGTATCTCCTAGAAATCTACAAGGCTTAGGGACTATCACTTCATGGATTTTATGGAAGCTTCATATTCATACATAGAATAGATGTTAAATATAACATCAACATACAAGGCTTAGGGACTAACAAACTAATAACTAACATTTGCTGATAAAAAAAATATATTTAGGGGATATATAATTGAAATTTGTGTTATTCTCGCTTGGGCATGTTTTAGACAGAATCAATTTGAGCAGCATGATGCTTGAATCATACCTACAAAAGCATGAGATAACCTATGCTTCACCTAAAAGAAAGAACTGTACAATGCATGTTCACCTTTATGTCCAACCTTTTTCGTTATTGCATCTGAATTAAAATAACAACAAACAAAGAATCAAAAAGCCAGTATTCGTGAATATATCACTCAATCCATTATAATGTGACTTACAAGAATTACTGTTGCCACTTTGTTCTGGATACCATAAATGGTGCAAACTGCAAAAAGGATGTGAATGAGGTGTATCCTTAGTTTTTCGTTGAAGTGATTTGTGCTTAGTGTTTGGTCTATTAACTTTGTTTTGCTTCTCTGATGCCATGGACTATGTACATGTACAGAAAGGTCTTATAATATGGCTATTTACCAAATTTTAGGTTCCCAACCGACCCAAGTGATAGAATCTGGAAAGCAACTTCAAGTCCATCATCTGCTCTTCTATTGTCTTCCAATCTCAGCAATTTTGACCTCAAATCCAATGTGACACCACCTCCACAAGTCCTACAAACAGCTGTTACCCACCCTGAGCGATTACAGTTCGTCCTCAGTGGCCTTGACACTGAGGATAATGAATATCGTGTATTTCTCTACTTCCTTGAATTAAATAGCACTGTCAAAGTAGGCAAAAGGGTGTTTGACATCTATGTTAATGGTGAGATTAAAAAGGAGAGATTTGATATATTGGCTGGAGGGTCCAACTACACATACACTGTCTTGAATGTTTCAGCAAATGGATTACTTAATCTAACCTTGGTCAAGGCCTCTGGAGCTGAGTTTGGACCCCTTTTGAATGCTTATGAGGTCCTGCAGATGCGATCATGGATTGAAGAGACCAACCAAAAAGATGGTAAGTCTGTCTGTGTTGTTATTTTCCTCCTTTGTCTGGTTGGGGTTGTCACATTTAGTTGTTTTACGTTCCATCTTTTTATTCATTTCTGCACTTAAATTTGCAGTAAGGATGAACTTTAATATGTAACCAATCTTCAATCTCTCTCTTACACTAACGATTTTTACTTCTTTAGTGGAAGGGATTCAGAAGATTAGAGAAGAATTTCTGTTGCAAAACCAAGACAATAAAGCACTAGAGAGTTGGACTGGAGACCCTTGTTTTTTCCCCTGGCAAGGAATAAGATGTGACGGTTCAAATGGTTCGTCTGTTATCACTAAGCTGTAAGTCCTTCAATCGTTGTTAAAATACTGCCACAAGTATATCAACTAAGATTATGGCTTTAATGGCCCAACATTGATTGTCATGCTAGAAATGAAATGTGACCCCAGGCGAATTCTACCCACAATGCCAGTGATTTGAAGCCTAGGGATTTAAAAACTCTCTCAGATGAGAGTTTTTGGAGAAAAGACAGATTTTTCCTTCAAGAAGTACTTTCTTAAACATGCCCTTAGTCTCACAACTGTTTATGAGAATACCTAGTCAATGACTGAAATAGATACTGGCTTTAATGCATCCATACATGCTTTAATTAACCAATTAATATCTCTAGCTAAGCAGGTTCTTTAGATAAATCAAGTCTTCTCTTTATGTGCCTATTCCCCTTTTCATAAGCTGTCTATTATAATCTACATTTTTTATTCCAGGGATCTGTCAGCACGAAATTTCAAAGGACCAATTCCTTCCAGTATCACTGACATGACCAACTTAAAACTACTGTATTGCCTTCAAAACTCTTGTTCAAATGGTTCTGCATTTATTTTTGGTGGATAAACTGGGACAGTCTGTTTTATGAATTGATGCAATTATTTGGTTATGCGCAGGAACCTGAGCCACAACGATTTCGATGGTTATATCCCCTCGTTTCCACTGTCCTCTCGGTTGATATCAATGTAAATATCCCTTCTAATGTTTAGCTATGACTCTGGATGACACAGTATGAATTATAGTACTTTTATATACTGGTTAATGTTATCATAAACAATATGCAGAACCATGCAACTTAATTACTTAATGGAATTGTGTGTAAGCATCACTGTTACATAGCTCAACCAGCATTTACCTGAAATTTGATTTAGACAGATGGCAACAAATAGCATGATTTAATAAACAAGTTTGGTTCCTAGACTTCATTCTCCTTGAAGCAGCCAGGAAACATAAATGTGTAGTATTACATGGATAGAGCATCCTATACACATGTGGACATAATTGGATTAGAGCTAGCACCCAATTAAAAAATCCTTCTGATTTGATGATGCTCTAACATTCATCCTATGCATAACTAACTCTCTAGCATCACGTAAGTAACAAGAGGTATAAAATATAATTGCATTAAGCATTATCTATAATATTCATGTGCATTCTAACCTTTATTTCTTATGATACTTTAGTAGGTGCATATATGCCTCAGTGGGCAATGTCTGTAGGAATAATATTTGGAAAGATATGATTTAACATTATCATGTTACATATACTGCTCTTATTTCTTCCTTTCTTCTGTTGATTGATTTAAATTTAACGAGCAGAGATTTGAGCTACAATGATCTTATGGGATCACTTCCAGAATCAATTGTTTCACTGCCACATCTAAAATCGTTGTAAGTATTTATATGTTGGCATTCTACTTCATCTATACCAGGAAGCCACTTTTAATTATTATTTTTTTAATATACTTTCTGCAAATTTAGCTTGTATTCTATTCATTTATAGGTATTTTGGCTGCAACAAACGCATGAGCAAAGAGGATCCAGCAAATTTGAACAGTTCACTAATCAATACTGAGTATGATGCTCTCTCAGAAATGAAACAACAAAAGTTTTAAAGCACAATTTGATTTTTTATTAACATTAATATTTCAGCTATGGAAGATGCAAAGGAAAAGAACCTAGATTTGGACAAGTATTCGTCATTAGTGCTATTACATGTGGATCACTTTTGATTACTTTGGCCGTTGGAATCATTTTTGTTTGCCGCTATAGACAAAAGTTGATTCGATGGGAAGGATTTGGTGGAAAGAACTACTTAATGGAAACAAGTAGGCATTTTGTCTTCTCTAATCCTTGATATCCTACGTGTCTCTGCATTCTAAAACTATATATTTTCTTGTAAGATTAACAAACAAAAATATACTCACTTCATTCTTTAAATACAATCTCAGATCATAAGATATTAAGATCAATAGTCTTGAAGGTTATCATCTTTATTATAGTACATGGTTTTACATGCATATTGAATTAGTTTTTAACTTCTATTGGCTTCAAAAACATGCAAGATAAATATGAATGAGCTTCTTCTGTTCTGCAGAAAGGTTGAAGGATCCATACATCTTTAAATTGCATTATCCTTCACTATTTTATATCACCATAGCCTCTGTTCCCAACATCAATTCCATTTTTATTCTATTGATTCGCTTGTAACCCATGCACATAACTAAAGCAAATTTAGGGTTAAGCTAGCATTTCAGTCAGGAACTCACTCATAATGTTGTGTATAATTATGAAAGTAATGAAGGGGAAAATCTATAGAAAATTAACATATCTTATGCAAATTTCTGCATACATGACACCTGAGCACTTTGAACAGCTAGTAACAAGAACTTCAAGGATGACAGTGCCGTCAATGTGTCATGTAGGTTTTGTGCAATCTAAACTGAATATATGACATAATTTTCTACAAAAACATGCAGATGTAATATTCTCTTTGCCAAGCAAAGATGATTTCTTAATAAAGTCTGTATCAATTCAAACATTCACTTTGGAAGATATAGAGGTGGCCACAGAAAGGTACAAAACTTTGATTGGAGAAGGAGGATTTGGTTCTGTTTACCGTGGCACTCTAAACGATGGTCAAGAAGTGGCAGTGAAAGTCCGGTCAGCCACATCAACTCAGGGAACTCGAGAATTTGATAATGAGGTACAAATACAATAGACATTTTTAGTTTATTAGATTTTCTAAGTTCCCATGAAGTGTTCCTTACTAAAAAAATTAGGCTGCAATAGTAATTTAATTAGTGAGAAAAGGAGAATATCTTATATTCAAAAGTTCCCATGAAATGTTCCTAATTAAAAAAATTTAGGCTGCAAGAGTAATTCAAAAGCTGATGTTTGCATCCTGGCAAATGCTAAAGAATAATATAAAATATCCTCCCTTTGTCACTACATCCCAGGCTCTTACACACCCCAACCCCTCATCATTTAAATTTTAACAATAGCCTACTTTTCCACCTCATACCATCTGACCAGTCTGTGATGTATCTTGCAGCTAAACTTACTTTCTGCAATACAGCATGAGAACCTGGTGCCTCTTCTTGGTTACTGTAATGAAAATGATCAACAAATTCTCGTGTATCCTTTCATGTCCAATGGTTCTTTGCAAGATAGACTCTATGGTAAACATTCCAAAATCCTTTCAGCTTATTTGTTTTGGTACCCATTAATTCTAAAATTCAACTTTACAACAGGGGAACCTGCAAAGAGAAAAATATTAGACTGGCCAACTAGACTGTCTATTGCTCTTGGTGCAGCTCGAGGTAAGTAATATGGTGCTTTTATTTTTACTAAGCTGCAGCAAATTTACCTAATCAACACATAATCTTGAATCCTATCAGGAAGGAGAATAAAATAAGAGGCATATTGATTTCTCTAATGAATTAAAAACTTGAGGAAATCATATGCAAAGTGATGAGGATTAACTGATTGACAATGATGGGGCAAATCATATTGGTTTCTACTTTTTAGTTTATAGTGTTTCAGATGGAGATATTTGAGGGGGAATACTGGAAGAATATGATAAATCACATGCACTGCATAATAGTACTTTCAGACCCAATGACAACACTTTGAACACACTCTTCAACTATTACCGCTTCAATTTCCTTCAAGCAATTTCTTAATTATTTTTAATAATTTTTTGGTGTTATTGACACTGTTGAGTGCTGAGGTTAAACTTTCAGACCCAATTTCTGAAAATGATTTTATTGGTTCATCATGGATCTACTCGGTTAAAAAGAGAAACATGGCGTGATGCATGCTTAATTTTCTTCACAAGCTTAACTTATTTGCTGACCTAACTGTCTTCATTACAATTTTCATCTATAACATGTTGCAGAAGATAGAAAGTTAACAAATTTTATGATTAAGCAGGTTTGGCATATCTTCACACATTTCCAGGACGTTCAGTAATACACAGGGACGTGAAATCAAGCAATATACTTCTAGATCATAGCATGTGTGCTAAGGTTGCCGATTTTGGTTTCTCAAAATATGCTCCTCAGGAAGGAGACAGTAATGTTTCCCTTGAAGTAAGAGGAACTGCAGGGTACCTGGATCCTGAGTAAGTGGAACATCTTGGATCATGTCTTTACCAGAATTTCTCATACTGCTTTACTCCACTTTGAGCAAAAAGATTATTACACTTCCCACATAAAGGTTTCTAGGAATCAAATAATCATCTTCAAATATGAAAAACCCTAAAAAACATAAAAATCATATGCAAAATGATTGCCCAAACTTTCACTACATTGTTGGTGTCATGGAGGCACTGTCAATCATAGAGATTGATGAAATATTTCTGATTATATTTCCTTTATGATGTGTATATTTATTCATAAACAAACAGAAGCTAGACTGCTCCATATATATCAGTAACTACAAATTACAAGGGATAAGAATCTAACACTCCTATCCTACTCCTATATGTTTCCTGTGTTACAGCTTGTAACTATGACCTGAACAACTTTCAAAATAGCTGAAATTTATCCCTGTGCAGGTACTACAAAACCCAGCAATTGTCTGAGAAGAGTGACGTCTTCAGCTTTGGTGTGGTTTTACTTGAAATTGTGAGTGGCAGGGAACCTCTCAACATAAAGAGGCCACGGAATGAGTGGAGCTTGGTTGAATGGGTATGGTCCATGCCCGAAATTTTGTATTTTACTGGATTGTACTAAATCACATTTTGTTGATGTCACTAAGAAATAACTTTGCTTGCATTGCAGGCTAAGCCATACATTAGAGTATCAAAGATGGATGAAATTGTGGATCCTGGCATCAAGGGAGGATACCATGCAGAGGCAATGTGGAGAGTGGTGGAAGTAGCACTGCAATGTCTTGAACCCTTCTCAGCATATAGACCAAACATGGTTGACATTGTCCGCGAGTTAGAGGATGCTCTCATCATAGAAAACAACGCATCAGAATACATGAAGTCAATAGACAGCCTTGGAGGATCCAACCGCTACTCTATTGTCATAGAGAAAAGGGTGCTGCCCTCTACTTCATCAACAGCAGAATCAACCATCACAACCCAAGCCTTGTCCCACCCTCAGCCAAGATAGTAAATGGGTGAAAATGGAATTCTTTTCATTCGTTTTTCTTAACAGCTTTAGTCATAATACATATCAAATAGTAAAGGAGAAAATACTACTCGTTTTTGTGATTGTACTTTCATCCACTCTATGCATCTCGAAACTAATCTCTCTTGCTTAGCCTCATTTTTATGAGTAATAAATTGGGTCAAATGCAAAAGGCCATATCGTTTGCCAAGTCTAAACTTGACTGGTAAAGTTTGCGTAACCAAGATTGTGATTTAATCTTAAGACAGTTCAACCGTGCATTCTACAAAGCTATAGATACATTGGTTGGACTTGTAATTCCATAAAGCAGGACGAACACCTAAGTTTGTGAGGAATACTCTAAGTCCAGCCTAACAATTATTCAGAGTTCCTTTATCTCTTTTTGTTTGGGTGGAAATATGTCAACACAAATGATGGTAACTTGCATGCTCTTTATAATTATTGTAGAATCACGATTGAAATACTAGTGAAAAAATTACAATCGTTGTGCATAAGTACCTTCCTAGATCAACGGTTTCTTGACGAGGAATGTTTTGAGCAGAAAGGGCATTCATAAAACTTAAATCTTAACGAATTTTTCAAGTTTCGGGCTGTCCCAACTCTAAAATGGCACGGAGGGGAAAGAAAGATTTTATAGTATTTTGTGAAACAACATTATTAAAACATATACTTAGAGAAAACAATTTCATTGGAAACCAATCATCCTCTTTCTTTGAGTTGATCGCGTCCCTGAGACACCTATTTCTTTGATGGGTATTGAACACATGATTGTCGATTAGAGTGCATAGTTTTTAACGAGTTATTATATCCTTATTACGATATATTTATATAAAATTCTTTTACAACTTATTTTTTTCAATATTCTTTGAGATTACTATCTTATCTCACCCCTATCTCCTTCTCTTTCTCCCAATCGTAGAAAAAGTTGTAGAAAACTAGTAGTAAAATTTCTCATTTTTAATACGCTTTAATAGATAACTTCAAAATGTCCTTATAGATCATATTTGAACAAATATCCTAGTGCTGGATCGAATGGGATAATAATGTACAGCAAAAGACATTGTCAGTGGCGCCTGATTTGCTCTTCTGGATTTGACAGATAATTACTAGTGATAACATAGAGCCAGTTTGCACACTCTTCTTCCTCCCCTTGCCATGTTATGCGGCAGAAATACTAAAAGTTTGCACAAGAATTCATTTCTGATTAAAATACAAGCTTGAGTTCCTCGGTAACAGTAAAGTCACAATAATTTTTCCCCTCCAAGGAAAAAATTGACCTACACAATCATATTGAACAACTAATCACCGAGACTTTTGCATGATCAACTTCATAAACTATGCTGTTTCTTACATGTTGAATTATGTTTCCTTAAGAACACTCATATTAGAACTAGAATGAGAACAAGCAAAACAAAAGGAGGGAGAGAAGAGATTATGTAGGGGAAATGAGATTGAGCAAAAATAATGTGAGTCATTCAGAAGAAAAATAAGTGAGGCCCAGTTGTCATCCAATGGCTTAAAAAGAATGTTGTCAAGAATGTGTGAAAAATATGTTAGGGATAGTAAGATTTAAGAACATTCCTTAAGGTGTATATGGAAAATGTCAAACTAAGGAAACCGATATCATCCATTTCTATCCAGAGGAAGAATTCCATATTCTGCCAACTGAGCTTCCTTTTCCCTAGAAAATGGAAGGTAAAATAATAATCTAAATCAATTGATGTATTCTTTCCATTACTACAACTAAGAGTCTGAGACGAGTGATTTCCCAGACCTCAAGTGATTGAGTCTGTCATGAAAATATGTCACAAATGAGAACTGAGATGGCGGCACAAGAACGGCAAATATGTAAGCTTACAGCACAAGTGAAAACACATGACTGCATTGAAGGGACTAAGTTAAAAGCCATTTACACACGGCAAACAGGGTAAAAATCTGAGAATTGCAACAACTCGTGCTTATGAGCCATAGGATTTCGTGACTCCAAAGTTGCAAATAAAGCAATGCACTTAACTATACATCACCCAATAAATTGCAAAACCAAGTGCTAGAGTTACAAAACCAAGCATGACACTAATCGAACACTTTACTTTTGCTTTATAAACGACTTACATATAAAGAATTCCATTTAGATTTTACATTATAGGTGGAGAGTGCTTACAACACAAAAATCATGTGGCAAAAAGAGAAGGGTTGGCCGAAGCATTGCCCACTTGAACTTCAAGCAGCTCCAACCTCCGCTCCAACACATCCAGCTTCTCATTTAAAGACGCCAACTTGCTCTTCGTCGTAGCCTCTGAAAAAACACATTAAATGTCAAAGGGGCAGAATAAAAATTCAAACTTTGAGGTGTTTTCGGCGTGATTCAGTGTGCTCCAGCACTCAGGGATACCCAATTACGTAAAGGACAAAGTGGTGGTGTTGCATGTGTAGATAGATGAAACGACACCGTGATGGGTCGTTTTTTGCAGAGTGGGAAAAGGAAATGTGTGTACCGAATTGGACGAGGAAGTCGAAAAGGCGACGAACGTTGAGAGAAATGTGAGAGATGAATTCGCGGTTCTCCCAATCGGCTTGCACTGCGATTCCCACGTTCACTGCGTTTGTTATCCCTCCTGCGCGAGCCATTTCTTCTTCTTCCACGCGTTTCCAGATCCAATGCTGATGCACTCTGCAGATTAGAATGCACAGTTTACTTCCCACACCTCTCTTTCTCTTCACTGAATATATATATTTTCTGAGTTTAATTTTGACAAATGTAATTTACACTCTTATCTGAATATATCCGCCAAATATAATTATGTCGAGTCTAACATGGTAGATTTATTATAAATAATAAAGTTCTTCTTCTAAATATTTAAAGTTGTATAATTCAACTCAAATTCAAAATTTTGATTAAACTATAATAACATCAATTAGTTAATCAATGTGTTCGATGCACGCATTTGGTGATACTTGTAAATTATTTTAAATATTATTTCCAAATTATTTTTATAAAAATAATCTTTTTAACTATATATGTTTACATTGTATTCCCAATGATATTGTTGAAACAGACATGGATAAATTAAACATGGAGTTAAGTTTTGAATATCAGTTTATGATAAATACTTTAAAAAGATTTTTATGATATTCATTCATGTGTTTTATTTAATTGAAAGATTCCCCCTCCTCCCTCCCTTTTTGATAGTCAAAAATATTTTTCTTTACTTTCTGTGGTGGCAGGAAGTTACAAAGTGAGTTGGATAATGATACTAGCGACTCGCTTACCCCACCTTCGAAAAGGAAAACAATGGAGGACTTGAGTACGTGGGGTTGACTTCATTGTTGTAATACCAACTTACTTGATTGCCAGTGAGAGAAATGAAGATAATCCTAATCTAACCTAACCCCATCTTTCAATTGAAGGTTCACCTTTCATTATAATAATGGCACTTTTCTTTATATTAACTTTTTCTTGTTTTAATTTTTAAAATAAAAATAAGGAAAAGTTTTTAAATTCATTTAGCAATTATAATTCATACTGAAATAAAATGTTAAGTCACTCTTTTCTTATATTTGATTCTTGCTCTCCCTCGTGTAATTTCTTTTTTCTTTTTCCAATCAACTTGAGTACGGGCAAGGATAGACATAAATGCTAATTTTCATTTTGGTTCACCATATTTGCTATCAAATGTAATACTTTAACATTAAATTGAAACAAAGGTTTCTTTTTGGTAGGATATCCCACCCACCTAGTCACCCATCCACCCACCACTACGCAAGACGTGAAGGCAAGGATTAAGTTGTTAGAACGTAGCTTTCACAATTATCTAGCAACTACTAATTCTTTTAGGCTCATCGATTGGTGTTGGGATTTTTTTTTAATGGGTAGATAAAGTGTTGGTTTAAGTGATAAAAGAATAAATGTTAAAAAGTTAATCACGGAACAACGAATTTCAAAATTTAAATATGGTAAAATTAAGTTTAACAACGTGACAAAATCTATGTATGAAAAAAAAAGTATGAGGCCCAATTTATTTGGTAAGTACGAGTCCCATTTACTGAATATAAAAGTGGCCAACTCTATCTATCACGAAGCTGCAACTTGTAATAGGCCATTGTGCCTAAGCAATGCATCTGGTGTTGGTTCTCTCCCACGGAATTGCACAAAAACCTGCACACAGCAACATTACATGTTCAACAGTCAACACATTAGGTAAACATAGGAATACATATATTGAATTTGTCTTATTAACAAAGTGAACAAAACAGATTAAGTTGTGATGTATTGTATCTTACATCTAGTGGTGGCTTGCCACCTCCAATAGCAAGAATGGTCTCCCGGAACTTGCGCCCCGTTTCTTTAACGGCCTGTGTACGTATAAAGACGTAATTATCAAAATATCAAACATGTAACAACCAGTCGAGGAGGAACAACCTAACCAAATATGGGTCCAGGATAACTGACATCACTAAGTTTCATTATTATAATACTACCTCCTGTCTTTTGTTTAGACTAAAACTTGTTTCTTATAAAACAAGATCGGAGGAAGTAAATACTTAACTGTACAAGAAATATTTAGAGTGTGCAGGATCATTACCAACCAAGGAAAAAGAAGCCAGAAGGGAGGAGAATAACATATAGGAAACATATCTAGTGAGAGTAGAACAACAAGCAAGGATAAACACTGAACAAAACTCAATTAATTTCACCGAATTCTGATTGCATATCCCACACAATAATGTAGGAAAAACACTGCTAATTTAACCAGTAGTAACTTTATTGAAATGTGATTGTTCATTATGATGGCAAAATTATTGTGATTTACAACACACATTGCATACATAAATCTACAGATGTTCCAACAGTGCCACTAGTCTAATAAATAACAAATTAAAAAAGGAGCAAACATTCATTTTGAGATTCCATTGACATCACTTTGGTCATTTGATGATTTGAAAGATAAGTGACATCAAATTAGTACTCGATGTCAATTTCTTTAGAGGACTAAGTCCAAATCGCCAATCTTTCAGGGACCAAATGATGTCAAACCAATCTTTTAGGGAACAAAATGGTAGTTTACACTTGAGAGAGTATAGGTAATATAAGGAACAGTAAACGTGGAAAATAGGGGATTTTGAACATTAAACACAAAGGCAAGTCCCTAAACAGTACCCCAACACCTCCCCAAAAAAAGAAAAAAGAAAATACCTTGTCATTATCCAATCCAGCATCCTCAAATGCAGAGAAAGCATCTGCAGACAGCACCTCGGCCCACTGCATAACAGACAAATTCACCATAAGATATAAATAGTTCTTTCTCAACTCATTGGTGGGACAGGGAGAGTTCTATAAAGGAAAGGGGAGTCTACCACAATCATAAAAGGAAAAAAAAAAAAAAGTGGAAACACATCCAAAAAAGATCCTCGACACAAAAAATGTGAATCATCATTAAAGCAATGCAGAATGTACCTTGTAACTATAGTATCCAGCTGCATATCCACCTAACAAATGCAAAACCAAGAATAAATAAATTTAGTTTTGTTGAGACACTAGCATAATTACTAAGAGACAAGGGGCACAGCAAACCTGCAAATATATGGCTAAAGCTGCAAAGGAACCTATCCTCTGGTAATGGAGGAATCACTTGGGTTTTCTCAGAAACTCTGCGGTCAACATCATAGATCGACTCAGGTCCCCCTGGAACATATTTTGTATGCAGTTCCAGATCTACACATGCGAATTTTAACTGCAAATTATATTTATGGACATAGATTAGAAGGCATCAAGGAAAAACAAATATTTTAAAAACATAACATAATACAAGAAAGAAAGATCAGAATCAGCATTAAAAACTAGGAACAATTAACATTGGATTGAAGCCTTACAGACAAGTTAGTTCATAGTTCACATAAGAATAACAGAACCCAAGAAAATACCTCTATGAAGAAATGCAATTATAACAAACAAAAATGAATTTTATTCCATCCTTTAGAAACAAACAACTACAGAAAGAAAATATTTGGGATAACAAAGTATAACCGTTGCAGATTATACTTTTTTCTTTTTTTGTGGGGGGGAGGGGGACACACTGTATGTATCTAAAACTGATAGAATATACGGATGGGAGATCCCCTATCTCAGACTGTTTCTTTAGACTACCAAACCGAAGTGGACAAACTAGTTATCACGTAATTAAGTTCTGAACTTGAATTGAAGTAGTTCTCCTTTGATAGTACAAAACCCATAAGATGCCATGGTGAACAAGACAAGAACATAAATTTGATAAGTTAATGAGAGTAACATATGCAACTTTCAAATTAAATCCAGAAAGGAATAGCCAACCAACACATTCATACTGACCTGTCGAAGACTAAGAGAGCCAGCTCGAAATGTCCTAGCAGCAACAAGCTTCAAATATACTTCTTCAGGAAGACTCTCCCCAGTTTCAAAATGCTTTGCAATGCCCATTAAAGTTTCTCTATAGTAACAAAAAAAAAAATGCCATAAATACCACATACATAATGCTCTGGATAAAAAGCCATAATGTTACTTTACGAACAGAAAATACTATACGAAACTCACCACTTAATATTAGCAGTTAAAAGGGATTAGGCCACTCAACAAACAAGCCTAAGAATGCCCAAGTACCCCATAAAGGTGCAACAGAAAGAAGTTGAAATGTTGAATATAAAAGCAAGAACAAGCGATGCTGACACAATGGATAGTTGGAAAGAATCAATTTTCCAAAACATAAAGCAAAAGTTATTCAGAAGACGTAGGTCAAAAAGAGGATCAACCATAGCATATAATAAAATATATGGTGGGGAATAACATACAAGGTTCTTTCTGCACTCAGGTTATGACAAGAGGAAGGATGAAAATAACATCAAAGCAAGACAAGTGGAAATATTTACTTACCTATGGTAACACCAGTTTTCCATGAACTGAGAAGGTAATTCAACAGCATCCCACTCTATCCCTCTAATACCAGCAACCAGACCCTCATCTTGCTTAGTAAGCATATGTTGAAGAGCATGACCAAATTCATGGAAAACAGTCTCAACCTGAAAAAAGGAAAAGGAAAAGATAGTGTAAACCATAATGAATTTATAGATAAGTGCACAAATTAGGCTAATTCTAGTCAGTAACGTATTATATCAGTTGAGATTTTATCAAGCCAAAATTTTAATATTTTTTTTTATGAAAAATTAAATAGGAGCAACATGATAACCCAACCCAATCCTACCTGAACTATTCTGTTTTCCATTGCACACTAATTTATGAATATTTTGATTGCAGTGTGATCAAGATATAGTGTAATTCAGCTTAAATAGCCAAGGAAACTCTTTGTCTAACAGATAATGATCATAGCAAAAATTATAAAATAGACAAATACATCATGTAAAATTGAGGTTACCTCACGGAATGTCATTAGACTTGGCTTGTTTCCTACTGGAGGAGTTTGATTGCACACTATGTGAGCAACAGGCAATCTTGCTGAGGTGCCATCACGCGATAATACACGACTACGAGCAAAGACTTCATTCATCCATGCACCTTGCCTTTTTTCAGCAGGACGACTATAAGGATCAAAATAAAAATACGCAATTGGACTACCAGAAGAATCCTTAACACGGAAGAACCTGACATCATTATTCCAGACCTGAATAACAAGACTTTTGTTAGGAAGTTTAAAATAGATGTTCCTCATACAAGAATCAAATCTTAACAGAAGGGTATCTAGTTTACCGGAGCTAGACCATCAGCTGGCTCAATTTCAATGCCAAAAAGTGATTTTGCAAGGTTAAAGAGTCCATCCATAACCTTTGGCAGAGAGAAAAAGGGACGCAGTTCTTCCTATGAGATACAGCAGCAGAAGCATGAGCAATTCCAAGGCCAATAAAGTGTTTACATTAAAAAAGAAAGACTGACACATTAATTAAAAATAATAAAATATTGTTGAACCGCAGGTACACTAGTCAATGGTGTGAACAATGATTAGCAAACCATAAACTGTCATTAGACAGTGGGAGGAAGAAACTCTTACATGTGGTTGGCAATTGACATGCATAGAAATAATAGCTTTCCAAATTTATAAAGTGCAATTAACCAAATTATGAACCTTTCAAATATCACATTTATGAAAACATGTATTCATTGGATATTTTATCACAGCAACAAATATTTTGCAGGCTTATGATAAATTCTTGTTACTGTACCATAGGAAAGAGCATTCAAGTGTATAAAAAGTGATAACAATTCAACAGCTAACAAGATAGCTGTATAAAAAGTATTGATTGCATGAATAATTCTATGCAAAAACAATGCATTAAATATTAAATAATGTGGAATGGAAATTAATCTTTCTTCTAATCATTCAAAATTTCTTTATTGTTCAGTGTAACAGTTAATTAACTTTGTTTTCTTAAAGTGTTTTTTTCTAACTGATAAATGAGAGAGAGAGAGAGAGTGTGTGTGAGAGAGAGAGAGAGAGAGCAAGAGAGCAACCTCATTAATATCATATTTTGACTCACGTAGCCTCTCACTCCAAAAGGTAATGTCCCAATGAGTCAAATCACCAGCTTCCAATGCTCCCTGACTTTTGGAGAATTGCTTAAGGTCTTCAATATCTGCGAGGAAGAAAGATGCAAAACCTTTCCTGATTAAAGGAAGACACACCTATATATAAAACCAAATGTAAATAGATAAATACAGTCACTTAGAGCATATATATCAGACCTATTATGTGTTGGAAATTAGAAATCCTTCCAAAAGGACATTTTTTTTCTTCTCTTTTGGAATAGGCTTAATTATGTTTTTAGTCCCCCAAATTTTTAATCCCTCAAATTTGAAAATATCGGTTTTAGTCCTTCAAATTTAGTAATTTACTGTCTAGGGACTAAAAACAGTTTTGAAATTATCATTTCAGTGCCTCAAATTTAGTGATCAGAGAATAAAGACGTATTTTCTTTCAAATTTGAGGGACTAAAATGACTTTTTTTTTTTTTTTTAAATTTGGGGGACTAAACCAAATTCACCCCAAATCTCACGGACAAAAACATAATTAAGCATTTAGAATAATGACAATGAAATGCTAACTCCAGAAAGCTTATATGCAATGCATTTTCCCCATACATAATATATATACACACACACACACAATTTAAAGCCTGATGCACACAAAATAAGAAACACATTTATACACAATACCTTGCACTGCAGCATCCCAGGAAGCCCTGCGAAGCTTTTCAAGAAGTTCTTCTGCTTTATCAACAGTTGCCATTTTAGTTGCCATGCTAACCTGAAAGATCGATTATACATTAGGTCATTAGCAACCTACAATTAAATTGTATTCTTAATATAGCATATGAATCATACCTCGGCATAGTTATTGTAGTTTAGAAGCTTGGCCTTTTCCAACCTTAGCTTTAAAATTTGATCAATTATTCCTGTATTATCCAAATCTCCACTAGATGCACGTGATACATATGCACGGTAGATTTCTTCACGCAAAGAACGGTTGCGAGCATGTTGCATAACAGCAATAAAACTAGGAGCATCTAATGTAATTATCCATGGCCCATTCTCAGCGGTGGCATTTTCATGCCCCTGCATTTGCCCATTAAGTAACCAGAACTTAACGTAGCTGATTGTCATACCTTGAGAATATAATGAAAGTACAAAACATGTCAACATGACATACCTTGGAAACTGCACTCTGTGCAGCCAACCCAAGAGCAGTAGCAGGTAATCCTTCAATTTCCTTCTTATCAGTGATTAGCTTTTCAAACTTCTTTGTTGCATCCAGAACATTTTCCCCAAACTTTTGTGATAACTTTTCCAGCTCCTATGGATGAAATCAAGACAGAAAATAAAAATAAACATAAAAGAAAAGCACCATTAATTGAAATTTTATTAAGTTATGAAGTCCAATCACTTTGCCTCTGGAATTTGAGCAAAAGAAAAGCATTATTTAATCAAAATTTATTACTTGGTTTAATTTGGAGTTGAGATATTAAGAAAAATCATCCACTGTCATGAACTGCTAATAAAATTGGGATTTAAAAGTGCTATTAAAAGCTACCATTTATGTTTTCTTTTTGGTTGTTAAAATAAGTTAAATAACACACTGCTCACCTGTTCAATTTTGTTAAAACTTTCTCTCTTATCATCTTCAAGAGAAACTCCATTAAGAACCGCCTCCTTTATTTGGCCTGCAAAGGCACGAGTATTTTGTTATTTGGTAAATGTAAAATGGCGAGCTCCAAATAATACATATGTTTAAAATCAAGTTGTGAGCGGAACTACAGTTTGATATTTAGCATGGCATCATGAGTATAGAGTATAGAAGTTCTTCAACATGTAATACAAAGTAACATGAATATTCCATATCACAAGTCAAACATAAAAAACTAGAGCACACACAATATCTCCTTCACACTGTAAAGCTCAACATCAAATTACCAAATGAGCAGATCCATAAATCAGGAAATTTTACACCAACTACACACCCAGCACCTTCCATCTCATTAAACAAAGGCCTAGAAGCTGAGCAGCAGCGTCAGGATATAACCCAAGAGTAATTTCAAGCAACTTTTAGCATAAAAAACATGGCAGTACTCAAATAAATTCACA
This sequence comes from Glycine tomentella, assembly GCA_007407185.1. Taxonomy (NCBI): domain Eukaryota; kingdom Viridiplantae; phylum Streptophyta; class Magnoliopsida; order Fabales; family Fabaceae; genus Glycine; species Glycine tomentella. The sequence continues at coordinate 240,757 of PYAF01002615.1, forward strand.
TCACAAGAAAAGCACAGCAACAAGACATCTTGATAACTTACTTTCAACTATACGTTTGCGAGCATCACTAAGTGTCTGCCAATTAGGAGACTCCTGAATGGCTTTAAACGCATTATAAATAGGTTTGCTTTGATCCAGTCTAAGCTGAAACTTAACTTTTTCTGCCTGCAAACAAAAAAAGTAATCCACTAAACCTTGTTAGCACACCAAAGGTAACGACCTAAAACAGAAACACACCCAAAATATACCCCACCCCCCATCCCCCCCAAAAAAAAAAACGAAATTCATTGCTCATGTGTTATCACTGAAGCAAAAAAAAGAAATTAAACCCCATAAAGCGTCACTATATCCCAAAAATAGTAAACATATTAATGCAAAAACATAATACTTCCCACCAACAGAATAAAAGATAAAAAATTGCACAAACACACATAAAAAAAAAGCACCCAATTTGTTTCATTTTATTTAAAAAACAATACCTGCACATCTTCAATAGCAGAACGTAGCTCCGAACTATCCTTAACAGCCTTGAGATGATTAACCATACCCCAAACTACAGATAACTGGTCAACAATCTTCTCCAACGGTTCCACCAACTTTGGCCACGACGGTTCCACGCTGCGTTCGAGTTCCTCCAATTCACGTTCCTACAAAAAAAAAACACCCATTAAGCAAACCGACCCCCAAAACCCGAATCAGGATCCAAAACGAGAGAAAAGGAGGGAACTTGTTATTGTTACCAGCTTGCCGAGAAGGGCGCGAATGCCGGGTCGCACGTGTTTGGGCTCAACGACATCGAAGGGTGGGAACTCGAAGTTCTGCAGAAGAGGATTGCCTTCGTCTAATGAAGAAGCAGCCATGGAGGGAGTAGAAAGGGAGGAAGAAGCGCGAAGAGGGGAAGTGGACTTGCGGAGTGTGTGGAGGCAGAAGGAGAAGGAAGAGGACCAGAGGGGACAAGGGTGGGATTTTGGGAATTGTTTGAGGTGTGAAAGGGAACGAGAAGTGCGGTTTAAGAATGGAGGGATTGAGCGAGAGAAAGGGAGAGTGAGGCTAAGGCGTGTTGCCATTAGCATGTTTGCTATAAGAAGGGCACCCACTAGAGATGACCGTCTCATTTTTTAGAAGGTTCTGTCTCTCTATAGAATGCTTTTTTTGGCCAGGTTCGAGAAAAATCTCTTTAGGTTGGAATACTTCTTTCTGTTTTTTTTTTTTTTTTTTTGAAATAAGTATCTTCATGGCAGAAAGTCATGAGAAAATTTTGAGAAAAATAAAGTATTAATCAAGAAATAACTTTTCTTCTCATAAATGTTATATTCGCATAATCAGACATCAAACTCTTATCATATACTTAAAGCACCTAAGTTATCGTATTAAAAAGTTAATCTCTTTTATTATATCTAACTTTCATTAATTTTTATTTGTCATCTCAATGATTAACTACTACTACCAAGTATTTACATGATTAAGAAGAAATTAATTTCTCAGATTAATTACGATTTAAGATTCAAATATCTATTATAAAATATCTTTATTTAGTGTCTATTTGTGTCTTGAATAAGATTATTTATTAAAATAATATTATTGTAGGAGAAAAAATTAATTATTAAGTAAAATGTTTAGGGCATTTTTTGCTTTTTTAGTATCAGATGTAATTTTATTTTACAGAAGCAATTGATAGCATGTTTGAATTTTACTTTAGACTTTTAAGAATATAAGTTGAACAAAAGCTACAAGCAATGAACTTTAAAGAGTTCAAATGGAGTAAGGTATTTGACAGCTTCTAGCTTTTAGTCCTTACTCATCTTTAGGGAGTTGTAAATGTAAAGTCTTGTTTTTTTAATTCTAGAGGTTTTTCATGCATTGAATTCGGACACCATCTTTTCTCTGAAATTTTTATCAACAGAGAAAATAAGTTTGAGTTTCCCTCGGATCATGATTTAGATTTTTCCAATGTAAAACCAAATACGCAATAATTTTAAATACTTTTGTCTAAGTTGTTCATCTTAGTATTATTACTTGTTAGCTCTTAAGCTTGGATGCCTTGTTAAATTTCGAATATGCTAAGGTGGTGACTTGCGAAGATTTTGTTTAACGTTGGTTCGGTGTGATGATTCCCTTGTCTTGTTTTGGTTTTGCAAAGTCTCTAAAATGACTAGTTTTTTCACATTTTCATTCGTCGTAGTAAAGCAATAATGTCACATGCTGCATTGGGCTGACAGTATCACTGTAAGGTTGTATATCAAAACTGGTCATTGATCTTGGAATACCCTGAGGTAAAAGAATTCGAATCAGCACCAAGCTAAACTTCATGCAGTGAAAGAGGCTGATTGGATTAATGGGAGAATATCAACAATTCTTATCATACTAGTTATCGCTCCAAAGGAAGTAGGGAAAAGTAGTCTTTGAATCCGCAACTGCAATTGCAACCGCAACATTAAGATTTTTATGGTTTCTGAAACCATATCTCGATGGTAACTACAGCCACAATAGTCGTATTAATCCATAATTTTCTGTAGTATCAAATATCATGACATATCAGTAACTGCAATTTCAAAAACTGAACCAGCTAGTAGGTATTATAGAAATGTGGTCATCTTAAGCCTTTACTGCATATATGTATGATGTATCTATACATAGATCAAGTTTTTCTAGACTCGTGCATATAAAGGCTCCTGGCTAAATTTTTTTATGCTATCCTCTTCCATGAATCAGGAAAACTGGTCATCTTGAACTGCTTGCCAATAAGACCATAGTGTTGTTAAGTGCCACTGCCACCGCCGCAGCCATCTAGCAAACTAAGTACGTGAGAGAACATCAAACTACAATTTTCATCAGAGTCAGAAGTGTCAAGTGCAAGCTTTTTCGTCGAGAAAAAGAAAAACGAATTCAAAATCTCCATGTGTTAGCTTCAGAAGTTCTCCACACGGTTAATATCAGATTACTGGTATCATTTCGTATCTGTATCTTTTTCTATTTTATAATTAGAAGTTTAGAAGGGATACAAATGAATTTAGGATGCACACAAATGAAATTGAAGTGAAATCTGGTGGACTTTTTCATTGCACTGTTGTGTTCAACTGCCTAGTCTCAAATTAAGATCAATAAATGCAGGAAAAGTTAAATAAATAAATTTATGAGAAAAGAATTAGAAGAAACCAGAACACTGCACATTTGGTATGTGGTGTGTCTTGAATTTATATAGTTTAAAAGGAGTGCATTTGGCTTATTGGAGGTTTAATTCAGTACGATATGATTTTAAGCTTTATGGTTATCAGGTTTCAAAGTCCAAAGCCATTACATTATCAATCACTAGCTTGTTGGACAGTAATAGCTTCAAATGATTCGAGGAATGAGGATAAATAAGGGAATCCAGGTATTCTTCAATTAGCAATTGCAATTTTCCTTTTATTGTGCTGATCAAGCCAGCTTATTAGCATAGGCATGGCTAATCAACATTATTAATATCCGGGAAATGAAACATGATATGATTTGGCATAAATGCATATCTAATGGAAAATTTTCCTCTTATTTGTTGTACTTCATGGTTGCTTTATCAAAACCAATGGTTGGAAATTGTTTTGCGTACTCCTCAACAAAGCTTTGCAATCTCTGACTGAAAGTAAGATGACTGAATTGTGGCCAAGAAGTCCTTCAATTTTGTTCCTGATTAAAATAAATTCATCAGCAACTATATTTTAGCTTATTCAAGCACTTATAAACCCTCAGCAACTCAACAAACCAGCAGTATCCAGATAAATCAAACACAAACTCGGAAAAGATATTGAAGATCTAGGAACCTTTGCACTCTGACTTGATCTTCACAGCTAAATTTACAGCTGCATCAAAAACTCTGCCACCATAACGAAATCCTCCTCAAAAAATCCCCTGGAAGTAAGAGCAGGAGTTCCTGGAATCCAACTATTAAGATCAAGTACATGAGTAATGAAACCAAAATCAAAATATAAAGCAACTAAGATCCTGTACCCATTCTGATGCCACCAGGAACCATAGCAGACACATCTGGAACTGTGTTTTTGTTAGCTGCAATGTGAACTGATTCCAACACCTTCTGAACTCTGGAGCCATCAATACCCTGACAAAGATTGTTTCATAAAAAGAACGTTCGTCTCACTTTAATATTACTGTTTAGATGAAATATTACAGCTTTCTTTTATGAGTCCAACTTAGTCTGTTACTTTTACAAGGATTTACAATTTCTCTTGAAGTAAATCATGACAGTGGTTAGTGACAAATATTGTTTCATAAAAAGAACGTTAGTCTCACTTTAATATTACTGTTTAGATGAAACATTACAGCTTTCTTTTATGAATTCAACATAATCGGTTACTTTTACAAGGATTTACAATTTCTCTTGAAGTAAATCATGACAGTGGTTAGTTATCTGCAATTCAGTTTTGTGACAATAACAAAAACAATCAGCGCTAAATGTTATAATTTCGTAACATAGTATATTGTTTGATGCTTGTATGAAAAGTTGTAGCTTACCTTGCTCTTCAGATTCACCAAAACTAGATGATTGTCAGTTCCACCAGAAACAAGCTCATTGCCCTTCTCACTCAGTGCCTACATATTTAGTGTTAGAATACAAGGCGTTAGTTACTTGATCATTCAAGGAGACCAACCCTTTAATATAACAAAATCCATCTTCTGTGACAAGAGGCTGCTAAGTTCTTTCAGAAATACCTGTGCAAATTTTGAGCAATTACAGAGAAACTGCTCTTGGTGTGCTCTATAGTTTGGAGTTGTAGCCTGATTCCACGCATGGAAAAGCACAAGACATTATCACTTGGTGAATATGCATTACATTCGATAAATTCTCTTAGTATCCAATGGTATCACTCAAAAACCATGTCACTCCAAATCAATTCCTCAGACAAACACTTTTTACTAAGCTCAAATCAAATGAACAAAAAGCTTATTTGATATCCATTTCACTGTCTGCTGAAGTTACAATTCAATATACAAAATTCAACATCAAGAAACAGAGAGAGTGGTACAGATCCCTACATGGTCTCTCTCACTTAAAAAAAAGAAGTGAAATAAGATAATCATTATGTACCTGCTTCAATGCAACAGCTAAACCAGTAATAGAGTGGAAGTGAGGACCACTTTGTAGTCCAGGGGACGCAGAACTTGTTCAGGAATGTACCTCTTTGTTGGGAAATCGAGGGGGTAAATATCGGGGAGATTTACACATGAGTAACCATATAAGTGAATTGGACACCACACCTTAACCCAAAACCTTAAGGCTCAGGTTTATGGGTCTTCTCCTTACTTATATGATATTAAATTTTTCTACTTTTATTCGATGTGGGACTTTAACTCACATTTATACTCCAACACTCTTCTCCTTGTTTGCTAATTTCTTTTACCCCCTTCCTGAAGAATATCATAGCTCCCCAAGGGCCATGAAGGGATTTGTGACTTGTGGTAGTCACTACATCTGCATAATCAAAAGGTGAAGGGATAACATTGATAATCTCATTTTATACTTAGCTTTGGGTATATATAAGTGTAATTATTTCATCTATCTCCTACTTAAATCATTGTTTTCACTCCTTTTTAGTTCAAAAGATTTAGTTTTTATGCATCTACTTAGTTATGTAAATTTGGAATTTTGTCTCATGTTTTAAATCTTTTAAATCAAGGTCAAAGTAGAATATTACCACCTGCCCGGTCAAAACAAAGAGTGCGGCCCAGCCAAACACAAGTCAGAAAGCAATCTTTCATTGGAAGAAATCCTGGCCTAGCTGAAATATAGTGTTCGCTGGGTTAGAAGTAAGTCAGTAACATTTCACATATTGGAGGCAATTCTAGCCCAACTAAAAGAGTAGGCTAGCCTAGCTAGCACACTGACAGAGAGTGACTAATTTTGAGAAATGACCTTTTAGTCCAACTAGCCCATTTGGTCAGCCCAGTCAGAGTCCTTCTAGTAAGCAATGCTGAGGCTCTGGCCCAGCCGAAACTTAATTTTGGCTGGATCGAAATTGTCACGCTGATACTTTATAGGCAAGAGACAAAGCAATTAAAGGGGCTTTTGGAAGGAATATGGGACATTCTTCTCTAACCTAGGTTTGGACAAAAAAGGGGCAGCTTGGGAGACTCTTATTCCGAGACAACTTTCAAAATGCCACTATTGAACAAAATATTAGTCAAAGGGTTAGGGAGCAATTCTAATTTGTCGAAATGCCACGGTGACAAATTCGCTACTACCCCAAGCGATCTACGTTGGCTTAGTTGGCATTCCATGGTTGGTCAACCTAATTCGCACCCCTCAATAGCGAATTAGGTGGTAAGTTCGCTTGCCTTCATGGCAAGTTAGGTGCTGCACGTGTAAAATGTTGCTTTAAATTAACAAGCTGGTACTGCAAAATATTAGCTGGTACTGCGAAATATGTAACATATTTTGCACCCTCCCTTAGCAAATTTAGTCCTCATTCATCCTATAAATACCCCCTCAGCTTGATAGATCTTATGTTCGAAAAACATTAGCATTGGCAATAGAAAATTGTATTGTGTTTGTATTTGATTTTACATCAGTCCACATATATTGTATTATTTTACTTTGTGATTTTTGAAGCTGAAATAGTTTGCGAGAAGGAAATAGATCATCAATTTATAAAAAATATACACAAAAAAATAAAAACTAACCTAAAATAAGAGGCAAATGCTGAACAAATGAAAAACAACTAAAAAAATTAAATTACAAATAAACACAAATATAAATTATCAATTTATAAAAATATACACAAAAAAAATTAAATTAAAAACATACACAAATATAAATTACCAATTTATAAAAAAATATACACAAAAAAAATAAAAAGTAACCTAAAAGAAAAGACAAATGCTAAACAAATCCAAAATAATTACAAAAAAAATAAATTAAAAATATACAAAAAAATTAAAACATATACAAATATAAATTACCAATTTATAAAAATTTTACACAGAAAAAAATAAAAACTAACCTCACAAAATAGCAAATCCAAAACTACATAAATAAAAAATATATTTAAAATCAAATAAAAATTACCAATTCATTAAAAATATAAATAAGAAAGCAAAAAAAAAAAAAAAAACTTACCTGAACGTAGATGAAGAAGTTGGGAAGGGTGGGTGCAAATGAAAGTGACCAAGGCGTCATGTCCTGCCACGTACGCAGCTCCCTGCAACAGCCAATTATGCCGTACCACATAAGCCGCTAGCCAGCCCAGCGAATTCGCCTATCTTGCAGAGAACGCCAGCGAATTATGCCTTGTCAGCAGCCTCCCCCCAGAGCCAATGGGAACACGCCAGATCAACCACGTAATTCGCGTTTAGTGGTAGTGAATTTGCCTACGTGGCATTTTGACAAAACTTATATGTCACCTGGTACTTTGGCATATTTTCCTGCCATGTGTGGCATTTTGACGAAAGTTCCCTCTTATTCCTCCGTTTTTCATCATCTTCTTCTCTTCACCATTTTGAATTTTTATTTCAACAATGAGTGGCTAAGCTCCCCTCCCTTGTTGGGGTTTTGGTATAACTAAACCCAAACTCATGTATATCTTTTGAGTTATTAATACATGTTTATTATTCATCGTTATGTGTTTTTCTTCTTTGCTTAATGCTTACTTTGGCATGATCACCCATTTTCTTGATTCTATGGTTTAAATGCAATTGAAAAAGTGTATTTGAACTATGAACCGGAGGAACACCTAATGAGTATTGTTGCTAGGAAAAGAGCAAGAGCCATTATTCACCTTTGACTCTTTTTCTTAAAGCAAGTAACTTGACTAAGCTGTACAAGAGATTGGTAGTTTAGTCAAGGGACTTATGCTCTTCTTGTAAAGAATTAGGGATTGAGAATTTTTATGAGTTGATGATAACAAAGGAATGATAAACATTGATTACTAGCTTGTGTATGCATGAGAGAGTGGTATATGAAGTTGAACCCCAACGCTTTATATAATTGCTTGCTTCTCATGATATGTGCCTAGCACATGATGTTTTCAAGCTTAATTAGATCGTTAAATGCATCATTTTATATGATAAATAATTTTTTTTGGTATGAATATAACTTATGTGCTTTAATGAGGTGTTTTGGTCTAGAATTGATGTTTCGCAGGTGAAATAGCAGAGATTATGCAGAGCAGCAGAAGGTCTATGTACAACCGGGGGTACATAGGCTATTTGTGGCGCCATCAGCACCAGACTCGCGCCCGGAGCGCCACCTCCTCTGGAACCTGGCGCCATCAGCGCCGGGTTGGCGCCAGGAGCGCTGTTTCGGCGCCCGGAGCGCCATTCTGGCGCCTGGAGGGCCACGGTTTCTTCAGCCAGCGCCAGGAGCGTCACGGTTTCTTCAGCCGGCGCCAGGAGCGCCATTCTCTCTGTATGTTGGCGCTAGGAGTGTCGTGCTCGCACCAGGAGCGCCACAGGTCGCAGAACTCTGCATAATAAGGGCAAAACAGAGATTGCACTTGCTACCCTATAAATAATGAGCCTCAGCACAGAATAAGGGATCTTTTGGACGAAAATTCATCACCAAAGGAGAAGGAGAAGCTTGGGAGTTGATTTAGGGTTTGGGTGTGAGGGAAAGAGGGTTCTTCCCTTCGTCTTCTTCCTTGTACATATCATCAAGCATGCTTCTTTTTGTTGTACCAAGGCCATCCATGTTAGGTTTGGCTAGTTCCTTTTGTATTTAGGGCAAACATTCTATGTAACTATCATTTGGAATGGATTGAATGTTATTGTTCATTAATGCTATGTTATTTCATTACACTTTACTTGAATGTTTTCTTCTCTTCTCTAGACTTGATCAACCTAGTTGAGAGCTTAGAGTTAGGGTTCACAATAGGAATATTGGGGCTCTAGTCTTGGAACCAAGTGTGGTGACTTGCTCTACCTTACCTAGGGATAGGGATGTAGGCTTTCAATGTTTTAGTGCATCACTTAATGCTTAACCTAATAAATGCTACTAAGGGATTAGGGTATTGAAAGGGGTTAAAGGGTTAATGTCACTAAGGAATTAGGGCTTAACTATTAATGAATGAGGATGCATGATTGAGTAGCTAGTGTAAATAGATGTTGCAATCAATCCATGAAGAATGCTAGGAGTGTTGAATGTGGGTTCCCTAGTTACTTTAGGTTGCGTTTGGTACAACCACTACCTATCTTGTATATAATGCCTTATGTTTATGTTTATGTTTACATTTAGCTTTACATTTCCTATGTCCAACACATTTCTCTTAGTTACCTTTTGTCATCCAATCTTGAGATACGATTTATGATTTAATTGACCAAACAATCCTCGTTGGAAACGATATCTGTACATATCACTTTATTACTTGAGCGACCGGTGCACTTGCCGAGTACGCAACAAGTTTTTGACGCCGTTGTCGGGGATTATTTTAGCCAATTTCATTATAACATTTTCTCCTTAAGGTTGGATTTATTTTGTTACTAACCTGCGTCCTGAGTTTATACGAGGTACTGCTAGCCCGTGAATCTTTAGTTGATCCTTGAAAGATTGCTAGGAGGACCCGGAAGTTAGCGAAACAAAGGAAGGAAGCAGAGGTGTCTAGTTCCAGATCAACACCAGAAGAAGAACAAAAGGAGGAACTAGATACTACTGAGAGAATAGGGAGCAGATAAGAACCTGAGGGTGAACTCATGGAGGACATCCTTGTGTTTGTATCTGTGCTTATTTGTTTTTGTTTTTGTTCTTGTTTATGTTTGTTAGTTTTCAATGCATAATAATGTTGCTTGGATAAATCTGGGAATTGGTTTGAATTAGGACAGTTCAATGTTGTTGTTCTCTGATGATGCTACTTGTGAGTCTGAGATGGCCCCGAATGCTTAGATAGAATAGCATCTTTTGAGAGTTTGTGTTGTGAAATTGTGTTTGAAATCAGTTTTGCACCTGTTCTTGCACTGTGACATCTCAGAACTATTTTGTTGAGCACATGTCTAGGCACTATAGTCTAATATGGTTTATTCTTATTGCCTCAATGTGTTTCAATCAAGGAATTTGTCTTCCTTGCTTTGATATTGGTGTAAGTTTTTGTTGAATTCAAGTTTAGGATTTCCTTGTTGAAGGTGTAATGGACCAAATTGGTTTGTTTAACCTGGGATGTTTAAGACCATTATCCAGAACTTGAATTTTCTTGTTCATCAGTCATTTTGATTCCTTGCTTGTAATTTAATAGTTGATATCATCTGGAATGCTTGTACATCTTATTGTTTACAATATGATTTCAACTAAATTTGGGAATGATAGCATTGGCCTGAGCATGCACAAAAGTGTTAACTGTGTGGCTGTGTGTTCACTCTTTGTTTTGTTTTATGCTTCTTTACTTGTCCAACTTGTTATTAGTGTTTATAATGTTAGATGAACCGTTAAAGCATCCTTGAAGTCAAGTCTACCTTGATATAGTTTATTCTAAATCTGGGAATCCCCATTGTCCACTAATTAGGCCATGAAATGTGTGTAGATTTGTTGAACATATGGTATGTTGGACTTTGGTTTTTGACTTTCAGGGCAAGCAAGTTGACAAGGGAAAAAAAAAAGAGTTGAGCCCTCACTAGTACCAGATGCCCTAGGGCTGAAGAATAATGTTACTATTGCATTGTATTTACTGCTTTTGTGTTTTATTTATGTTTACTTTGGGTTCTGCATTTTAGAATTAGCTTTTGTTTTAATTATTAGTTTTTGTTGATATTTGCATTGAACCTTGGTACATATTTTGAGTAACTATTAGACTGATGTTCTGTGTTATCTTGTGTCCTCAAATAACACCTACCTATTTTGTTTCTTTCCATACCTAGTGTTAATTATTTGCTGGCGACAACAAATTTTAAATCTGGGAATTGGGGGTATGCGTTAATTGAGGAAATTAATGATGTTAAGAACAAAGGATGTCTGAAATTCTTTTTAGGTTAGAAATTCTTTTTGTGGATAAGTAATTTAGTGTCTAATTCCTAACGTAACTGGTAGGAGTATATATTAGACAATTTTGATAAAACATGACCCAGATTTAACAAAGCTGAATCGGTAAAAACTTGATTGAGAATAGGGAAATTGTGATTAGAACATTTGAGAATTACATTGCATGAATAATGATTGGAATCTGGAATTATGGCATGACTGAGTGATTGTTAGAATGGATATGATGTTTGATTTGGAATCAACAAATCTAGCTTGATACTATAGCCTGTGAGAAAATTGTGCCTATACATAAAATTTTCTTTTTAAAGAGTTCTCACAGTAGTAACACTCTAGAACTTGTCTTGTTTCTCTCTTATGCATGCATACATGATGTGATAAAGGCAATTTTATTCTTTTAAGCTTGAGCCAAATAGCCTTCCCTGGAAATAATGATCCTTTGCTAGCCTTTTGAGCCTAAGACCTACTTGTTCAAACACCTGATAAAGAAATGTTGTAAACCACTGTCATAACCTCACCCTAGTTGAGATTGGAATGCAAATATGATTTGTGGATGAAAGAAAAGAAGTCAGGTGAAAAGTATGAAAAAAAATTCAAAAGATGATCTGAAATGAAATGAAAGAAAAAGGAGGCAAAGCAAAAATGAAAAGGGAAATGCAAAAGAAAAAGAAATGCTAAAAAGAGGTAGTGGAATGAAATGAATGAAAATCTGAATGAATGGGAAAGTTGATGCTATTTCAATCTCAACATTGGCTTAGTCACTTTCCAAATATATCCACCCTACAGTCAAGCCAAGTTACAACCCTGAAAGCCCTTTTGATCAAGTGTGCATGTGTTGTCTTTTCTTAGGAAAATTAAGAATATGGTCAAGCCTATGGCAGTGTTATGGCTATAGAGATTGAGAGTGATCTTGATTGCACCCTAGACACTTGAGTGATGAGTGAATTTTATCTGGTAAGGGTGTTCAAGTTGGTTTGTTTGATGAAATTGAAAAACATTTTTGAAGTTCAATACAAAAGTTCAATCATGTGTTGTAATTTTTGATTCTATGATTCTTTCTGTGATGCTATGATTGAATGTCTGTCTTTGATCCCTTGTTCAAGATCTTTGTCATTGCTGAGGACAACAATGTTCAAATCTGGGAATTGTTTGATATGTGGCTAGCACATGATGTTTCCAAGTTTAATTAGATCGTTAAATGCATCATTTTATATGATAAATAGCTTCTTTTTGGTATGAATATAACTTATGTGCTTTAATGAGGTGTTTTGGTCTAGAATTGATGTTTCGCAGGTGAAATAACAGAGATTATGCAGAGCAGCAGAAGGTCTATGTACAACCGGGGGTACATAAGCTATTTGTGGCGCCATCAGCGCCAGACTCGCGCCCGGAGCGCCACCTCCTCTAGAACCTGGCGCTAGGAGCGTCGTTTCGGCGCCCGGAGCGCCACGGTTTCTTCAGCCGGCGCCAGGAGCGCCATTCTCTCTGTATGTTGGCGCTAGGAGTGTCGTGCTCGCACCAGGAGCGCCACAGGTCGCAGAACTCTGCATAATAAGGGCAAAACAGAGATTGCACTTACTACCCTATAAATAATGAGCCTCAACACAAAATGAGGGATCTTTTGGACGAAAATTCATCACCAAAGGAGAATGAGAAGCTTGGGAGTTGATTTAGGATTTGGGTGTGAGGGGAAGAGGGTTCTTCCCTCTTCCCTTCCTCTTCTTCCTTGTACATATCATCAAGCATGCTTCTTTTTGTTGTACCAAGGCCATCCATGTTAGGTTTGGCTAGTTCCTTTTGTATTTAGGGCAAACATTCTATGTAACTATCATTTGGAATGGACTGAATGTTATTGTTCATTAATGCTATGTTATTTCATTACACTTTGCTTGAATGTTTTCTTCTCTTCTCTAGACTTGATCAACCTAGTTAAGAGCTTAGAGTTAGGGTTCACAATAGGAATATTGGGGCTCTAGTCTTGGAACCAAGTGTGGTGACTTGCTCTACCTCACTTAGGGATATGGATGTAGGCTTGCAATCTTCTAGTGCATCACTTAATGCTTAACCTAATAAATGCTACTAAGGGATTAAGGTATTGAAAGGGGTTAAAGGGTTAATGTCACTAAGGAATTAGGGCTTAACTATTAATGAATGAGGATGCATGATTGAGTAGCTAGTGTAGATGGATGTTGCAATCAATCCATGAAGAATGCTAGGAGTGTTGAATGTGGGTTCCCTAGTTACTTTAGGTTGCATTTGGTACAAACACTACCTATCTTGTATATAATGCCTTATGTTTATGTTTATGTTTTCATTTAGCTTTACATTTCCTATGCCCAACACATTTCTCTTAGTTACCTTTTGTCATCCAACCTTGAGATACGATTTATGATTTAATTGACCAAACAATCCTCGTTGGGAACGATATCTGTACATATCACTTTATTACTTGAGCGACCGGTGCACTTACCGAGTACGCAATATCTCACAACATTTGTTCTTAATCTAGATCCTTGAAGAAAAATAAATCATTTTATTAGTTTTATTTCAAGTTTTCACCTTAACTAATACTTGTAATCAGTGTTAATTTAAATTTACTATATATTTTGTCTAGTAAATAAAAAGTCTATGAATTGACAAATATTGTGCAAGTCCTTTGAGAAAAGGATACTTAGCCTTTCCATTTTATGTTACTTGTGTGATTTGATATGCTTGTCAAAGAAGTAACAGACACCAGCTGCAACTAATCCAATAATGTGTGCCATATCTGCCAACAACACAGCGTTCTGTTTATCACACACCCGTAACATGCTTCACAAGTTCAACCTTTGGTGTTCCAAATAACCATTCAAATTTAAAACCACAAATTCTAAGACAATCTAATATGTATGTATATATTTAAAAAATCATTTTTTAAATCCAAATAACCTTGCGAATACGGCATAAGCAGTAGCTCCAGCAACTATTAATTTTGGCATGAAGAGTGTAGCCGTACTCTCCAACTGCATTTCATAATTGTTCACGCCATAAAAACGTACACAAGAGTGGTACATAAATGTATTTCTGATCTTAAGGAGTAAGGACAGAATACAGTGCTGCCAAATTGATAATTGGCTCACTTGTGGCTAATTGAGATTGAAGAAATTTTAATAACTCAGTAAATTGTAATGGAGAAAAACAAGCTCTCTCCAATGAACTCAAAAATGTTAAAAAAAGAGAAGACAAATCAAGTTTACAAAATTGTCTACTAGTTTGGACAGTGATGCAATTGGAATCACTCATCTGTTTAAATTTGGAGCAAAACAACTCACATTACATTTCATAAACTAATAAATAAACTAGTAAAATGTAAAAAGGGATATAGTGGCTATAGAAATATCAACTTTAAGCATTATTTTTCACCTTATAAATTTGGTCTCTTTATTTTTATTTTTTTAAAATGTTGAATTAAATTCTTTTATTTTTTGAAAACTTCAATCAGGTCCCTTAATTTTGAAAGATGCTTCAATGTTGTTCTTTCGGCCAGTGACACTATGACCATTAATACTCGTCATCATAATTATTATTATTTTCAAATTAAAAATATAATAGAATATATAACTTAAAACATAAAATAAAATATAAAAAAAGTGACAGCTTTTATCCGTCACTCAACATCAACATCAATATTACCTTTAATCCAAGTTAATTGAGATCGATGGTAAATGAACACAATTTTAAACAAGAGGTGGTTGAAAAAAAAAAAAAGAAATAAGATTAAAAACAAGATAAAAGAAAAAAATAGTGAAAAAATAAGAAAGGAGATGAAGAGAAAAAGATTAAAACTGAACTATCTGAAATATTAATCTTCCATCAAACTTGATGTAATGATTTTTTATCTTGTAAATTTTGACTACTTTGCCAAAATATCTTGGCAATTGTTTCCTGTACTCTGGAATGTAATTAGCCATTCCATAACGTAAAAATTTACATTTTGAATTATATTTTTACAAAAGTTAACCCATAATATAAAATTAGATTTCGAATTGGATTTTCAGAAGATTCAAAACGTGCATGAACCAGAGGTGCATGAAGCATTTGTCCCCCATTTTGTGTCAAGTAGATTCTTACATTAATAAATTTATTTTCGTTTAAAAATTTAAAATGAATATATTGTTGTAATTCAGAGTTCAAAACTTAACAATAGATTAAAGTTTCTAGAAAATTGAAATATAAAGTAGATTTAAATTATAAATTTTTTAACTATATCATTTATTCAATTAGTATTTTTATTTAGAATCCTGCATCTAAGACAGAGTTACAATTTTTTTTTTCTATCATCTATGGCAGAGATCCTTCTCTTTAGCTTCTTTTACCCTGCACTGGAGGCTATATACAAGGAATAGAAGAACTATTCTAATTGCCTAACTGATAACTGACTTAACTGTCAAAACAGAAAGTTAGTTATGTACAGCTTTCCAAAAGTAACTAACTAGCTAATGATTGTTTGAGAACCAACAAACAATAATTCTCCCCCTTGGTTCAAAAACAAACCATTACAACAGAACAGCTACACAAATTCAATCACCCTTCAACTGGATCAAATCCGGGCAGTGATAAAAGTTTGTACTTGGAACAACTTTTGTCATCATATCAGCAGGGTTGTGATCTGTTGATATTTTCTTAACTATAACAGACCCCTGGCCAATGACTTCTCTGACAAAATGCAGTTTAATGTCAATATGCTTTGTCCTTTCATGATGCACAAAATTATTGGGTACTGAGCAATCACACAACAATCGAGAAGAAAGAAAAGGGAAGAAGAAAACAACACACAGAGTTTACCTTGGTTCACCCAATGTGGGCTACATCCGGCTTTTCACTATATTTCCTCATACACTCATACAATTGCACTCAAATTACAAGGAAATATATAGACTTAGAAACCCTAAGCATCAAAGTTATTCATGGGTCTAAGCCCAAACTACAAATAATAAAACGCGAGGCCAACAACAGTACTAGGTCTCGAAAAAGTTTCAGGGACGCAGTATGAACCATACCCAAGACTGTGATCACCTTGTCTTGTAGCCTCAGCGCCCTTGCCGTGCCTTCAAGCTATAGAGATTCCTTTACAGCTTTTGCTAAGGCAACATACTCAGCTTCTGTAGTTGATAGGGCCACAACCTTTTGAAGGCTTGCTTTCCAACTAACTGCAGTACCAAAAGCTGTGAACACAAAGCCTGTGAGGACTTCCTTGAATCTAAAGCCAAAATAATCTGAGTCTACAAAGCCTTCAATAGCATATGTCTTTCTGCCATTTCTAGCTCCACCATAAACCAAAACTCTTCCAACTGAACCCCTTATATATATAAGTATCCATTTCACTGCCTGCCAGTGTGCCCTTCCTGGATTTGCCATGAATCTGCTTACTAGGCTCACTGCATGTGCTATATTCGGGCAGGTACAGACCATAGCATACATCAGTGACCCTACAACATTTGCATATGGAATGTTTTCTATATAAACCATCTCATCAGGAGTCTTTGGTGATTGATTTGTTGAGCTGAGTTTGAACTGCTGTGACATAGGAGTAATCACAGGTTTGAAATTTGACATTCCAAACTTCTCAAGGACCTTCCTGAGATATGTTTCTTGAGACAAGTGCAGCAGTTTCTTCCCCCTGTCTCTTTTAATTTCTATTCCCAGAATTTTCTTAGCAGGTCCCAGATCCTTCATTTCAAATTTCTCACACAACTCAGATTTGACTTTCATTATGTCACTTTTGCTGTTACTTGTATCAGAATATCATCAACATATAGCAATAGTATAACAAACATTGTTTTTTCAAGAAATTTGAAGCAGACACAGTTATCATACTGACTTATGTTGAAGCTTATCTTAGCCATAAACTCATCATATCTCCTATTCAACTGCCAGGGGGATTGTTTCAAACCATAGAGGGATCTTTTCAATTTGCAAACATAATCCTCTTTCCCTTTTTTCTACAAAACCCTCTGGTTGCTGCATCAGTATCACATCATCCAGCTTTCCATATAGAAAAGTTGTTTTTACATCCATTTGCTCTAGCACAAGGTCTAATTCTGCCACCATAGCTAACAGAATTCTTATGGACCTGTGTTTCACAACATGTGAGAAAACTTCATTGAAATCAACTCCCTCCTTTTGAGAGAATCCTTTGTTGGTACCGAGCAATCACACAACAATCGAGAAAAATAAAAAGAGAGAAAGGGAAGGAAAAATAATACACATTGTTTACCCTGGTTCACCCAATGTGGGCTACATCCAGCTTTTCTCTTTAGTCTTCTTACATACTCGTTACAATGCACTCAGATTACAAGGAAGTATACAGGCTTAGAAACTCTAAGCACCGTATATGTATGGACCCAAGCCCAAACTACAAATAATAAACCCCAGGCCCACAACAGTACTAGACCTCAAAAAGTATGAGCCATGCCCAAAATCCTCGAGCTACAAGTCTGGCCTTGAATCTAGTTAGTTCAACACCTCGGATGCCTTCTTTCTTCTTAAAGAGCCATTTTCAACTGACCACTCTGGAACCAGGAGGTTTCTTGATCAACTCCCATGTATGATTGTCATGGAGAGACTTAATGGATTCATGGCACTCAACCAATTTTTCTTTTCCTTGCTGAATAGAACTGCTTCTAGATCCTTAGGATCTTCCTCTAGAACTTCACTGGTAGTTACCAAGGAAAAATCAATCAAATATGCATAACCATACCTCTCAGGTGGCTTGATTTCCCTTCTGGTTCTATCTCGAGCTAGCAGGTAGCTGTTTTCTTCCCTGTGCTCATGTTCAGAACCCTCTTCATCAGGAGGTGAGTCAGTTCCTTGAACTTCAGTTGTTTTGATCTCAGGCTCCACCTCAAGATTGACTGTTGGTTAGTATCTTCATGTTGATTAATGCTGCTTTGATCATTACTAAGCTTGGCCTTTTATGCCATCTCACCTTCATTGAAAGTGACATCACGACTCACAAAACATCTTTTGTATCCAACCTCTAAACACCACCGTCTGTAACCTTCAATTCCCTTTGGATAGCCTGTGAAAATGCATTTAACAGCTCTAGGCTCCAATTTGTCTTGCCTAATGTGAGCATAGGCAACACAACCAAACACCTTCAAGTGTTTTAGGCTTGGTGTGTGAACTGACCAAATCTGTTCAGGAGTTTTAAAATCTAAGCTGTTGAAGGGCATTTGTTGATGAGATATACAACAGTCATGGTTGTTTCTGCCAAAACACCTTGGGCAAACCTGCACTTAGCAACATTCACCTTTCCCTTTCCAAAATGGTTCTGTTGAACCTTTCTTCCAAGCCATTTTGTTGGGGGGTCCCAGCAACTGTTCTGTGCTTTGCAATTCCATTTTCTTTACAGATATTGTTGAAAGGTTCTGAACAGAACTCAAGTCCATTGTCAGTCCGAAATCTCTTAATCTTTCTACCAGTTTGGTTCTCAACCAAAGTCTTCCAGCTTTTGAAATTTTCAATTGCTTCATCTTTGGTCTTCTGAATGAATATCCAAACCTTCCTTGAATAATACTCATGAAGTATCTGGCACAAGAATGGGAAGGGGTTTTAGTTGGTCCCCAAAGATCAGCATGAACATAGCCAAGAGTCCCTTTTGTTCTTTGCTGTCCAGTGCTGAACTTGGCTCTACAGGAATTGCCGTACACACAATGTTCACAGAACTTGAGCTTCTCCACTTTGTCTTCACATAGCAGCTCTTGTTTTTGAAGTTCAATCATCCCTTTCTCGCTTACATGCCCCAACCTCATGCCAAAGTTTAGTTTTTGACAGAACCTTACCAGATGCAGTAGCAGCTGAGCCAGTAACAACTTCACCATGTATTGGAATATTCCATTTGTAACAAACTATAACTGTATAACTGTACAAACCGCATTTTTCTTTTTCTGTTAAAAACCAGTTATGAAGCTTACTGGTGTGTATAAATAACTTCCCTTTGTATGCAATTGTTAATGATGAATAATGAATTTTTCTCATTCACAAACCATTATTCATTTGTAAGATGGGAATGAATAATGGTTTGTGAATGAGAAAAATTCATTATTCATCATTAACGATTGCATACAAAGGGAAGTTATTTATACACACCAGTAAGCTTCATAACTGGTTTTTAACAGAAAAAGAAAAATGCGGTTTGTACAGTTATACAGTTATAGTTTGTTACAAATGGAATATTCCAATATGCCCCCTCAAGTTGGATCATGAATGTCAATAAGATTCAACTTGGAAATAAGGTGTCGAAACTGATTTGGATGCAAGGCTTTGGTGAGTACATCTGCAAGTTGTGCTGAAGAAGTAACTGGAAACAAATGTATAAGGCCTCTTTGAATGCGTTCCCGAATGACATGACAATCTATTTCTATATGTTTGGTTCTTTCATGGAAACTTGGGTTATGGGCAAGATGAATGGCAGATTGATTGTCACAATAAACCGAAATTGGTTTTGATAAACCAATGCCCAAGTCTTTGAAAAGAAATGAGAGCCACTGTAATTCACATGTGAGGCTGGCAAGGGCTCTGTATTCAGC
>PYAF01002615.1:260374-278667 GCA_007407185.1 Glycine tomentella
GTTTTTAAAATTAAATATCGTCCTGATGGTACTATTGAACGTCATAAAGCCAGATTGGTTGCTAAGGGATATAATCAACTTGAAGGTGTTGATTTCTTTGATACCTTTTCTCCTGTAGCAAAAATATCAACCATTCGTGTTTTATTATCACTTGCGGTTTCACAAGGATGGATCCTTGAACAGCTTGATATAAATAATGTTTTTCTTCATGGTGAATTGGATGAAGAAGTTTACATGACATTGCCTCCTGGATCACGTACTCAGAGTTCCAAACAAGTATGTAAGTTACACAAGTCACTTTATGGATTGAGACAAGCTAGCAGACAGTGGTACTCCAAGTTATCACAGGCTCTTATATTTTTAGGATACAAACAATCTAATGCAGATCATTCCTTATTTGTTAAAATCACAGAAAAATGCGGTTTGTACAGTTATACAGTTATAGTTTGTTACAAATGGAATATTCCAATACCATGAACAGAATATAGGTCATTCTTCATGATTCCCTCATGACAGTCACAGAATCTTTTACCACATTTAGGATCCCCTGTTATCCTTTGAACTCATATCCTTTCTTGTCAAATTCACCAAGAGAGATTAGATTTCTCTTGAGATCAAGTACATATCTGACATCTGTGAGAACCCTCTCAGCCCCATCATGAAACTTGAACCTTATTGATCCAATTCGTTCAATTTTGTAAGGTGCGGCTTGTTGTCTCCTAAAAGGACCAGACCATCAGCTTGATCAGAGAACTTCTTAAACCATGATCTATTTGGTGCCATATGTCATGAACACCCTGAATCCATTATCCACTCAGATTCAGGATTCTCTTTGGACACCACCAAAACTTATGCTGATTCATAACCCTCATCTTGAACAATGGCTGCATTCCCAGAATCCTTTCCTTTATCCTTGTTGCCACCATTTACTTGCCTTTCAGGACAGACCTTCCTAGTGTGGCCCTCTTTCTTGCAATGATAACACCTCATATTGGATACAGTTCCTCCACCATTTTTCTGTTTTTCTGGTTTTTGCTTCTTCTTGTCAGATTTACTATCTTTCTTGAAAGTCTTGCCTTTTGCTGTCAAGCCTTCACCATTCACAGAAAACTTTTTCTCCTTTCTTTCATTTAATTCTTTTGAATTTATTGCAGCTTGCACTTCATCAAGAGAAACTGAATCTCTTCCAAACAGCAAAGTTTCTTTGAAATGAGAGTAAGTGTTAGATAGAGAGCATAGCAATAACAAGGCTTGATTCTCATCATCTATGGGGACATCTATGTTCTCAAGGTCTAGGATCAACTTTAACAGGTCTAATTGTTCACCTACTAGTCTATCCTCATTCATCTTAAAGGAATACAAAGATTGCTTCAGGTAAAGGCGATTTACTAAAGATTTGCTCATGTACTAACCTTCAAGATTTGACCAAACTCCTGCAGCAGTCTTTTCCTTAGACACTTGCCTAAGAACCTTGTCACGAAGACTCGGGAAGATCGCACTGTTGGCCTTCTGCATCATCGTCTTCTTTTCCTCTTCTGTCATCGCATTTTCGAGCTTGGCTTCACCAGCAAGAGCATCCACCAACCCTTGCTGAACAAGAAGGGCTCTCATCTTCAATTGCCATAGCCCAGAATTGTTTTGACCAGTGAACTTCTTGGCCGAGCCCATTGCTGAATCGTTCCACGCTCACCACACCAATTTGTTGTGCCAAGAACAAGATCAAACACACTCACAGAAGTGTATCACTCACTCAAGCTTGATCAGAAAAAGATCTCGAAGAGAAAAGATAAAGAACACAAGATCAAAGATTACATGAGCAAAGCTATATTCTCTTATTCGAACTCTGAGGAGGAAAAACTCTCAATGATAACAATCGTGCATCTCAGACAGAGTGACAGATTATTTTTTTTTCTATAATCTATGGCAGAGATCCTTCTCTTTAGCTTCGTTTACCCTGCACTCTAGGTTATATACAAGGAATACAAGAACTATTCTAACTGCCTAACTGATAACTAACTTAACTGTCAAAACAGAAAGTCGGTTATGTACAGCTTTCCAAAAGTAATGAAAAGGAAGTGTAAAGTAATGAAAGAAAGTATAAAAGAAATAAAAGATTTAAATTAAAATAATTTGATAGGAAAAAAATGGATATTTTTTTTTTAGTATTTTAAATATATATTTTTTTAATTTAGTTTCTGAAAAAATTTTCTGTATGGAATTCATCTTTGTCAATATTAAGTAATGTCTGACGGATCTTCATATCTTCATATCCTTGTAGTCTTAGTTATGCTGAGATGGTTTTCACGTATTCCTTTTAATATTTTTATTATTATTTAACAATTGAAAATAAAAACAAAAATTAATTAAAAAGAAAATAAAGGAGTCTAAATCTAAATGGTAAGTCACTTAGATTTCATTTCTTCTTTGATTTTGTCCTCATTTTTCTAAGATTTCCTAAGATTTTTTCATGACTTTTCTAAGATTTCTTAAGGTTTTTATATCATTTAAATAGTCATTTTGAATTAACATTTTAAAGCAAAATAAGGTATCAATTTCTTATCGCAGTAGTATGCATAATTCCTCTGAATATGAAGATTTTGAATATTAACTATTCCTTTACAGGAGGTGGTTTGAGTTTTGATGTAATGATTTTTTATCTTGTAAATTTTGACCAATTTCCCACATCTTGGCAATTGCTTCCAACACTCTGGAATGTAATTAGACATTCCATAACGTAAAAGTTTCCATTTTGAATTATATGTTAAAAAAAGTTAATCGATAATATAAAATTACATTTCAAATTAGATTTTCAGGAGATTAAAAAGGTGCTGGAACCAGAGGTGCATGAAGCATTTGTCCCCCATATTGTGTTAAGTGGGTTCTTACATTAATAAATTTATTTTCGTTTGAAAAATTTAAAATGAATATATTGTTTTAATATTTTTTTAAGTAATATTGTTCTAATTAAGAGTTTAAAAAACTTAGCAACAGATTAAAGTTTTTATAAAATTGAAATATAAAGTAGATTTACATCATAAATTTTTTAACTATATCATTTATTCAATTAGTATTTTTATTTAAAATATTAGGAAAATTTACCTGTTAATGAAAATTTAAAATGATTAATATCTTTAATTATCTAAAGTAAATAACTTGAAAACAATTTTTTTCTACATCATTTGAAAACAAATTAAGATATCACACCAAATAAACACAATTTAAAATAAACTAAAATATGCGAGAATTATTTAATGGAATAATGAAGAACTCAAATTGGGGAATGAGTGGAAAAAAAAATATGAGATCGAGATGTTATTCAAATGAGCACAAGTTGTGCCATTGAGTTGGGATTACAAACTGTGATCTATTAAATAAAATAATCCCTCTAACATAAAAACATATCAGAGACCCATCTCCCCACGAAGTAAAACTTTGCTATATCATAAAACCTGATATATATATATATATATATATATATATATATATATATATATATATATATATATATAGAGGCAATGTATAAGAACACGCATGTTAGTATATACACCTTTGTATCGCATATATAAGTCATCTATGAATTAAAACAAAAAACCAGGTCCAATACAAATTAATTTGTTAATGTGAATCCTACCTATGTTACTTTGTGATAATACCAAAAAAAACTTGTATATGCCTATATGGTGTATCTCATTCATATTTTGTGATAATACCAAAAAAAAAACTCATGGGGTTTAATTTGTTAGATTTTTTTGTTATTATCTTTTGCATTAATTTACAAGTTTTTTATTTTATTTTGTGAAGTATGAACAAAATTATAAGAGATAATAAAGCCTAAAACATTGAGGGAATCCTGTTGCTCCCATAGACATACATGTTTAGTTATTGCATTATTTCAAGACAAATTATGTATAGTTAAGGTATTTTTCTTAATGCTCCTCTAGAGTAGTTCTGTTATATACTTTTTTTACTTTATAGCTCCTATGGCTTCATTTAATGTGACATAAATAAAGTAAGAAAAAATTACGCAATTGCTCATATAGGAATGACACAAACATTTAAATTCGTAAATGTTAATTTCTCTACATATCAAGTATGATACACCCAACTAAAATATAAAAGCAAACATTATTCCATAAAATTGGGATATATAATTATAATGTGATTTTACACAATATAAACCACATTTTAGATAAATGTTTCTTGATTGCTTATTTCCGAAAAAAATTAATAATTTCACAATTATTAAGATACAAAAAGTTTCCAAATAAAAATACTAAATTAATTAATCTTGTACACTCTGTTTCTTTCTTGCATCGTACTTATCAAAATTTAGTACATTAGTAAAACAGGCCATGAAAGTAATCCTATCCACAAACAATCATCATTTCTTGGCCACAAAGTGGTCCTTTGAATATGTAAGTTGATACGGTGAGTCAAAATGCTTGAAACAAATGTTACCACGGAAGCTTTGTAACGTTTTTCTCTGTCGAGTGAGGACATTTTACTAACTTATATGTTACTTTGTGAAAGATATCAACGAAGAATCCGACACATGATCTCATTCTCATGGTACACATATAGTATGGAGTTGTTCGTTCAATGTGTATATTCCCCTCCAGTTCCTTGTCTCTGAACCCAAATCAATAAATAAAGAGCTAAACAATTATTTGATTGTTAAATATTAAATATTCTTAAACAATTGAAAATCAGTTTTGTGTATTTTTAATTATTTTTTTCACTAGCCAACATGTTTAAGAAAACTAAAATTAGAATATTTTTTAGGTCAAACTAAAATTAGAATGAAGTTATTTTTTTTTATAGACAATTAGACTGAAGTCTTATGTTTCCCACAACTCGAATAGCAAAAAGAAATTTCAAGTTGGGCTAAACCCGTATCTCCAGCGATATGCACCCACATGGGCCTTTGCATGGGAAATGCTTGTAGCTTAAAAATAGAAAAAAGAAAGAGTTGCTATTAGCCACTACGAAGGGATGGAACCCTTTTTTTATTCACATAATATCTTTTCCATGGAATTATAATTTTATTTTGCATGATATATAACGGAACCATGATTGGGTTATGCAATCATTTTCACACCCCTCCTTAACACAATAAAATCGTAATTTTGTTATACATTATATAACGGAATCACGATTCTGTTATTTTTTTATGGTACCCCCTTATCGCAACGAAATTGTAGTGCTATTGCACTACTTGGGGTGAGAAAAAATAACAAAAAAATCATGATTTCATTGCACTGTATTTTAAAAAATTGGAAAGAAAAATACATTTGATGTTTTTATTGACTGAACACTACAACATTGTGATAATTGGCTGAACGCACTGCTTTTTATGATATGTATTGATTGAACACTACTTTTTTTATAATCCACATGCCAACCATATTTGTAATCTAAATCGTTTATTTTGTCAATGTAATCTCAACCGTTGTTATGGCTCAAGAGAGAATAATATATCATCTAATATAAATAGCAATAGAAGTTCGATGTAACTCAACACCTTTAATTGATATTCACCATATTGCAGAAAACATGAAATGTGCATCTATTGTTGTGTATTTTGATGGTGACATGATTTCATCATCTCAAGGATATTGTTTGAATGTCCTTGTGCTGTTTGCCATGCACATAATGAAATTGTGATTTTATTGTGTTGTTTTCCAAACACATATACAAAATATTGATTCTATTTGTAAATGATGTTACTATGGAATTAAATAGAAAATTGACAAAAAAAAATTATTGCATAAGGGCATTCATTGAAGAGGAGAACGAAGGAGAATGAAGGATTTTTGGAAGATGGTCTCATGTGTTTTGGAGGAGAAAGGAGGGGGGGGGGGGGGGGGGGGGGGGGGGGGGGGGGGGGGGGGGGGGGGGGGGGGGGGGGGGGGGGGGGGGGGGGGGGGGGGGGGGGGGTGAAGAAGGTGGGGGACACATATGGGGGAGAAAGGAGGAGGGAAGAGGGAGGATTGGAGAATTTTTTGAAGTTTCGGGTAAAAGGGGTTATAGGGGCCAATAATAACATCTAAAAAAGAAAAATCATGAAAAGGAAAATGCTTATTGTACCAAAAGAAAAGAAAAATAAAGAATTGCTAAAATGATGACTTGAAATTTGGAAATTGATTACAAAATACTATTAATAATTTAGGATAAAATATGAGGTTAGTCCCTCTACTTTTGATAAAAATTGGTATTAATCTATGTATTTTAACTTTAATCAATTTGGATATAAATTTTGAAAAATAGTAATTTTTGTTCCTTATTACAGACAGTTTTTTTTACCTTGAGGACGAACGTAAATCACTAGTTTTTGTGAAGTTAATGATCAAATTGATTAAAGCTAAAATTCAAAGAATAAAATTAAGTTTTACCGCAATTATGAACACATATTTTACCCTAAAGTTAAATATCATGCCTTTAAATTTTAATACTTATTTCTAAAATTTGTATGTCCCCTAATAAAACTAGCATATTAACATCCGAGAAATAAGACACGGTATGATTGACATAAATGCATACCTAATGGAAAATTTTGTTTTCTCATTTGTTGTACTTCACGTTGCTTTATCAAAAACCAATGGTTCGAAATTGATTCGCGTAATCCTCACCTTCATGGCGAAGCTTTGCCATCTCTGACTCAATACAAGAAGAAGACTGAATTGTGGGCAAGAGAGTGCTGTTTGTTGAATGAGTATATTTCCCTTTAATCCCTTGTCTCTGCACCCAAATCAGTAAATAACGAACCAAGCAATTAGTTGAAGTTAAATATTTTTAAACAATCGAAAATCCTTTTGTTGTCTTTTTTATTTATAATTATTTGATTAATTACTTAATTAGTGACCTGTTTAAGAAGACTAAAATTAGAATTTATTTTTATGGTCAAACTAAAATTAGAATGAAATTTTATGTTTCGTAAAACTAACAGAATAAAAAGAAAAAAAAAATATAATACAGCCCACTCAAGTTGGGCTAAACCCATGAACAGAGAGATATGCACTCACATGGACATAATGGTTACAGAGCGTAAGAGCACAAAGTAGAGAAATTAAGAAAAAAATCGCTAAAAGGAGGGCTTGAACCTCCGACCTTGTGGTTAACAGCCACACGCTCTAACCAACTGAGCTATTCCAGCTTACAATTAAAATTGTCTGATTTATTTTTAATAATAAAAGTTTAGGACTTAAACATAGAGATCCTAACTATTTTTTCCCTTCTTGATCTCCATGCAGTATTTATTGGACACAGTGAATCTTTATCTAATTGGATTCATCCAATTGCAGCTAAATAAATTTGCCTTTATTCTTCTTTTTTGGGGTCTAAATTTGTCTTCATTCTGTCAGTTTAAAAAAAAAATTATACAAATTTGCAAAATGTTTTATATTTCATATACAACTACTTTTCCACTAAAGAAAAAAAATAAGAACTCTCCTTTTTCTTTTTCTGGTGTAAAATGATACTTTGTAAACATATAATAGTCCAAGTATAAAGTTCATGACTTTAAATACTAAATATTTAACTTAGAAAACTCATGAACCAGATTTATAGTTCACTAATTAACTTAGACAGTAATCCTCATAGACCTTTGGAGGCATGTGATAAGGAAAGTCATCATAATTCGTATGTGCTGTAGCCTGTGCTTGGGTCCCTCATGTACAACTCACATCATAGCCATCTCTTACACACACAATATGTATAGCTAGGCATATAAATTTTTCAAATGCGTGATGATAAGTATATTCTGGGTCATATGCTTAATTGATTTTCGTTATTATCACTATTCATTTTACAAGGTAAGCACACTAGTTCTTGATAGCCATTTATGGTTACGGACGCAGTGATCAAGCAATGCCTACAGTAAAATTTTCACCTCCGAGGAGCCAAGCCTATGAATTAATGGAAAATAATATTTAATAAATCACAAGGCTAGGGGATAGGGATTTATCATTCACTAGGTGCGTGTGTGCATGTGGGCTCACAATCTTTCTGTTCCCATCTTCTGCTCCACAATCAACATGTGCACAAGATTCTTTGCCCCCAGATAAGCCTTATTATGCTTGTCTACGACTACGTTGGTCATGACAAGACGTCCATACACAAATTCAAATTTAAAGCACCGAGGCTAGAAATGCTCATTTTCCATACTTACTAGTTCACAAGACCACTGAAAAATGGGTTTAGTGTTTATGATGACAATGGACTTGAGTAATTCGAGTTAGTAGTACTCTAGAAATCTAAAACTATGTAACACTACTGTATAAATAAAATAAACTAATAATTCTGTCAATACAAATAATATCATTAATTTAAGATTTCCTCGTCTATACTTGAGTTGATTTTTTCATTTTAGTTTCTGTTGTTAGTTTTTGACTGTGTAAAACTGCTGCTAAATGGAGACATAAAGAACTAAATGATAAAAATATTGCTCTTTAGATACTAAAATATAAAGTTTTTAGATATAGATTTTTTTTTTTTTTTTAAAAAAGACAAAGGCTAGCTGAAGCAAGAATAGCGTTGAACATCCCAACTATGTAACACTATTGTATACCAGTATAGGAATCAAATAATTGATCAAACCTTAGTTCATATTTACATTGGTCAATCACTCAATTCTAGTTAAAACCCTGTCTAACTGATGCAAGATAAACAATTGTTTGGATGAGAACTAAGATGTGAAAGGAATCCAGCACTAGGTGAAACAAGGCAAGCTAGCTAGCATGAAATGGCACCAAAACCAAGGAAGGTGCTGAAATTTTTTGTAGCTAACGACACTATCCTCTGCTTCATCACCACTTGGTGAATTAGAGAGACACGACAGATTCCCAAGTCCCCACACACAAATACTGCAGCGGTAGGTGAGGCTTGTGGAGCTGTGATGTGTACCACAATTTTCACATGTCCCCACCCTTTCTTATGGTTTTGTTAGTCTTTTAGTTTTTGCCATCGTTCAATTTTTTTTTTACCCTCTTTTGACATAATGTTTTTTTCTTGAATGTTTCCGTTATTGAATGGTTTAGAAAGAAATTATTCCACGGAATTGCTTGGCTCATATTGTGCCTTTTTCCTTTCCCCTTTTACTCAAATAGTCCAGGCCAGTCAGAAAGGGCTGGTGCATGTCCTCATCAATCTAATTTTGTCTAACATTGATTCGATATTGAAAGGCTTTGGTTTATCCTTTGTCGATTGCATGTTGTATTTCTAAATTCTAATTTGTATAATGCAATATCTGTCGAACCCAAAATATATTTCCAACACTAATAACTTTATTGGGAGCAACTAAAGGTTTTAAATTGCAATTACAATTTCATCACGATTGTTGATATTGCGAGAAATTACTAATAAATGTGGCTGATGCAATATTGTAGCAGTTGGGGAGTCCTCAAAAACCTTGACATTTACAGCCAAATTTTAAAATCTTGTTAAAACTATTATCCATCTTTAGTGGCAGTTGTTTTTTTAAGAAAAACTAATTTATCTGTCTCTTGCTCTAAAAAAACCAACGAACTAAGAAATATAGTATAATAAGTTTAATACCTATGTTTCTTTTTGTCAAACTAATAATTGATAATAATATGATGGCTTGCTAATAATAATTCAATTCAATTGATTTTCATATTTGCCTCTATACCTTACACCGATTGTTCTTTTGTCACTTACAGATGTCTATTTTTCTAATCCATATTGTTAACTCCAATTAATCACAATGAATAGGACAAACGAACATGTAATATAATTAAGGAACAAATTAAATTAATACATATTTAACAAAGCTGAGAAGTAGAGAACTCTGAGTGAGAATTACCCTTTTACAGCATATGGTACTATTTACAAATGGTAACAGCCTAGCTAACAGGCACTATAGGCTCCTCAAACCAACTCATACCCAAAGAAAATAATTGAGAAGATAAAGAAGCATCAAGCATACACACAGAGCCACCTCAAAAAGAAGAAGAACATGTCAAACTCCACACAAATGGAAAAGGATCTCACAATGACAGTGCAGCGACCCTCTTACTTCCCCAGGTGCATGATGTCCCCTTCGTGCTTGCCAATCCACAACGAGTACGAGTACTCGCGAATCCACTACAGCCCCAAAAAGGGGGTGAGAAGGTGGAGGAACATCCTCAGAAGGTTCGTGAGGGAGAGCAAGACCTTGGGTAGATCCAAACCTATGTCATTTCAATATGATCCTGTTAGCTACTCCCAGAACTTCGATGAGGGCTGCCATCTTGATGAACCTAGGCCAGGGTTGCAAGATGTTAAGTGGGATTCACATCATTGATTTTTTGTAACTCTGGTTATTACATGTTTAGGCTTGAATGTAAGAAGGACAATGAAATAGCCTTTTGTTTTTGACACATGGAAGGTTTTAGTTACTATATGGTACAACTACAAAGAAATTAATTCTTCTTCAAGTTTGTATATGGTGTATCTCATTCATATTTTTTCATAATACCAAAGTTCTATTAATTGAAATTGAAAATTAATGTCTTTTTGTATATATGGTGGATCTACCAGTAGTACTGATGTAGTAATGCCATTTTCTTTTATTACTTTACTGTGCAATCTTTTGATTGCTGCAATTCTGTTTGTGTTAATGTGTAGTGCTGCCGTGTTCTATTGGTTGGATTCTCAAATGAAAAATTGAAGCAGTACTTGGTTACCAATGTTTTATCACTTTATAGTCAGTGAACTAGAGCAAGCCTAGAAAGAATATGCTCTGCAATTGAATTTTGTTTGGATTATAAAGACAGACGAATGCAGATTTATTGGGGTGTGCAGTTAATGCCTTTCTAGCACATAAAGTCCCAGGAATATGATGTATGGTTGATATATTTGTGACTTCTAAAAGTCACTGCACCCTTAACTGAAATGAAATTGTTTTAAAATGTATAATGTATAATACTTTTGCAAAATTGTAATGAGGTTAGCATGCTAGCTTGTTTTTTTTTTTTTTTGATGGGGTGTGTAGTTGTGGGGTATATACCCTTAATTATTTACATGTATAAAAGAACATGTTGGAGGAGGAGCCTTGACATAGCAATAAAATAATTGTGTTTCAGTGAGGTGTTGGTTATGACTTTCAAATCCGAAAGTACAAAAAGAAATGGTAGTTCCATCTGGAATTATTGTGTACAAAACCTGCATTTTGTTTCTAATTTTTTTTTGGTTTTGGGAAGCATAGCTACACTACACTTCTTGAGTCGTTCTTGTTATTCTACCGCATAAAGAGACGCTTATTCCACGAACTAGATGCTGATATGAAATTAGAAGCGGATCCGAAAGTACAACTTCAAGAAATAGTGCTTGCATCATGCAGGAAAAAATGAAAAATGAAAAAAAGGAATATGACGGCCACCTAACCATTTTTTCTGTTTTAAATTCTTTTCACCACGTGTTTTCGTTAAGTTATATTTTTTTAAAAAAAATCTTGTTAATATATATACGAATAAATAACTTATTTAGTTCCTGAACTATATTTATTACCTACATTTTTTAAATCACCAATTTAATTTACAAATATGCAAATCTTATGATAAATTAGTCTATTGCTGATGATATGGAGATATTGAAAATATTAAATTTAGAATTTGCATAAGAGCAAAAATACTGATTTAGAGATGTGAGGTACTGACATGGAGATGAGAGATGAAAATAGTCAATGTAGACCTAAAGAGTAACAAATACTATATTAAGAAGCTACCTATAAAAGTTTGAGAAAAACATTATGAAAATCTGAGAAGTTTTGTAAACTACTCAAAGGCCCGTGAAGTATTTGAAGATTTTTAATTAGACCTTTACATATATTTTTTAATTGGGTCTTTAAATTTGTTTTTTTTAATCAACTCACTATTGTTAATTTTTCTTAAAATTAGACGGATTGACCCAATTAAAAACAAATACAAATTTAGAGACTCAATTGAAAAAAAAAATAGTTTACAAATTTAATTAAAAATTATAGAATAGTTTAAAGAACTTTAGATTAATTTAATTAACCTTAAAATAACTAAAGAAACTTCAGCATTTAGAGTTCTAATTTGACAACCCCTTCGAAATTCTACCAATATCAAAGATAACCTATTTGGGATTGACATGTTCTATGGTCAAAATCTTTTGCACTTGACTTTCAAAATCTTCAAAAGTACCCAAATAACATTTTTAGTATCCAAAGAAATTTATTGAATGATGTCAAAAAGTATGTATTAAATTTTTTTTATACCCAATTTAGATTTGAGTAACCCATGTTAAGTATTAGATTTTTAGTACCTGTCATGTGTCATCTATCTTAAATTATTATATGTCGTTAGCTAGAACAACTATGTTAATAAAGTTAATAATAAGGACTACTTTCACTTTGTTTTAGAAATAGAATGTCTTAACCACTTTTTTTAAGTCAACAAATATTGATTTAATTGATAAGAATCAAACTTATATCGCATAAATGCCTGAGTTTAAATTTAATTGTTGATATAAGAATTTTATTGGGGTGGACGATTTCTAGATATTTTTGAGATCAAACTCACCTAAATTTTCCATAAAAAAAAAACTCACTTTTTTTTCAAAAAATTATGATTCAATATTAAATTTTAATTATAATTTACAATAATTAAAGCATTATTAAAAATAACACGTGACACATTTTTATGGACCATTCCTGTCACATAATTATTAGTCATCTTAACAAAGAAGATTATTAAAGTTAACATTAAGGACTAATTTCATTGCATTATTTATAAAAAAGAATCACTATTTTTAAAATTTATAAAGACAGATTGATTTTAGGTGGAGCAAAAACACATTCTATCCATATGTAGCACATGCATTCACAGTTCATTACCATGGCAATTGTCCGAACCAGAACAGGAAAAACGGTCTAAAGTGGACTCTTCCAAGTTTCAAGTTTCATATATGTACTTGGACTTATTTAAAAAATGGTAAGGAACAAGTCCTGAATACA
Source organism: Glycine tomentella (assembly GCA_007407185.1). Classification (NCBI taxonomy): domain Eukaryota; kingdom Viridiplantae; phylum Streptophyta; class Magnoliopsida; order Fabales; family Fabaceae; genus Glycine; species Glycine tomentella. Next base: position 273,351 of record PYAF01002615.1, read on the forward strand.
CGACTTATCCAATAAGTCGTGAATCTCAATCCCTCTCTACTTTCAAATAGTTATGAAACACTGACTGGCATAAACCAAGATATAGGTAACGTATTAATCACTTGTTAATTTGGGTGGAATACAATTTGATGACTAGTGTCGGTACAACGTATCTGACTTGAGTTGGACCATTTGTTTCAGTGATTGATTAATTAAGAAGTGATTCTGAGGATTTGTTTAAATTTTTTTAAAAATAATTTTAAAATAAATACTTTTTATTTGAGTATTTTTTAAATGAAGAAAATAAGATTTGTTTCTTAAAATAAATAGAAAATTACCTTTTTAGTTAAAAATAATTTAAACAAATACATTAAAAAAATAAAAATTGTTTATTTTATTCAAATAAATACTTATTTTAACAAATAAGTTTCTGGTCCACGATATTTTGTTCCAGTCCCGCGTCTTCCGTAGATATTCTGTTCTCTTCCCTTCACGTTCAAGTACCATCAATTATCAATAACAGCCATTTCTTCTTCACCCTTCTTTGCTTATGTATTCAAAAATCAACATGGCCTGTGCTTCTGTATATAGAGGTATTATTTCATGAGCAATTTTGGATGTAAACTTCTATAGAAGTACTTCCAAAAAAAGTAAGAAAAAAAAAATGAAATAAGTTTTTCCATAAGTTAAAATAAGTTTTTCATTAATTTATTTGTAGATATTATCTCATCTCTTAGAAATTATATTGATGAACTTTTAAAAATTAGTGAACAAAAAACTTATTTTAACTTTTAAAAAAGTTCATTTCATTTTTTCTTTCTTATTTTTTTCTTTTAGAAATATTTTTAAAAAAACTTACCCAAACATATTCATATATATGTCGTTCTCTTTTTTAATTTCTGAATCATGTCTCTTAATCACTTCCATGAAATGCCGTTGTGTTGGATTTTTGGCGGAGATGAATATAACTCTAACCATGGTTTTAAATTATCTTCCGCAACCGCGACCACAACCACATGTACAATTTAAAATCATGACTCTAACATGCGCTAACGGTTGCATTTGCATGCAAGAGTATTTATTGAAAAGTAATGGTTGCATTGGCATGCAAGAGTATTTATTGCGTGAGTAACCGTGTAATCAGTGTTACTAGTGTAAATGAAATACTAATGAACTTTTTTATACATAGAATAGGTATTTTCGGTATTTTCCACGCAAGATAATTTCACTCTTGAATCAGGTAGGATTACAGATTACTTATGACTGACAAAGCTTTCTTTACAGAAGACTTAAAGTTGAGACTACTAGTTAAGTTGAAATATTTTCATAACAATTGATCTACACTAGTTGATCCACGTGATTGGTGGTAAAATACTATTTGACTTGACATGAGAATTTTGCACTTTTTCTTAAAAAATAAAAAAGACTGAACAAAAACTAGCTGGTAGAATCACCTTCATAGTTGCAAACGCTTTGTTGTTTTTAATATCCAAGGGGTTCCCTACAGGCAGGTATTGAAAATAGGTGCTTCTAGAGCTGACACAGGATTTAAAATTTTCTACATTAACCTCAGCAATGCTTTGTTTTTAATTCTGTGTTTTTGTATGGTTAACATAGAAGGATATTTTCTATAGTCATGTACCATGATGAATGAACTAATTCGGGCACGTCTTGCGCTTTGAACTGGTTTTATTAATGATATTTTGTGTTTTTCCCTTTAAAAAAAAACAGAAGAATGCGTGTTGGATATACCTCTTATAGTTTATAGTTTATAGTTTATGTCCAAGGAATAGTTGTTACAGAAGGAAAATTTTATGTCCATGGCCCATGCTGTGTTATTCAAGAATTTTACAAGCAGATGTCATTTTACTGATTAGATTTTATATAACCATTACAATATCAGGAAGTGTGCATTGTTCTCTGCTGGGATTCTCTGAGTGAAGTGAGTAATATTCATCCCCAAGAACTCTACACTTCTTTGGATGTTTATGATTATTATGCTGCAATATCATTATGACTTTCTTTTCCAAATGTAATACTAAAATATTAGCCAAATTAGACTTGACCTTCATTTTGTGGCAGTGTCCGATGTCTCACAAACTTCTTGTTCAGGCTGGCATAGCTGAAGTTGGACCAATTCTTGTGGGTTCCCTCCTGCAGCATGCATACCATATGAAAGTGGAACAAATGCATTTCTGCTTGTTGTGGCCATATCTGTTGTAGCAAAGACCTGGGACATCAAGCCTCATTGTTAACCAATCTGTGCTTTCTATTATTGCACTTCATGGCCTAAGTGAATATAAATCTCTTGTAATTTTTGGGGATGCCATACATGCATATTAACTAGCTGGGCTACCTTTATGCATAGTTCTGTGTGTTCTTGGTGAATGAGATTTACCTTCTTGTAAAGTTCCACATATTCCTGAAAGATCAGGTTCCCCTGTATGTGAAAATAAAAGGTCAGTTAGTGTTATAAAATTTGTTAGAGGAAAATTAGCAAAGGTTATTGCTCAAGAAGACCTTTCGGTTCAGCTCTAGGATTTCATCTTTTAGAATTTGTTCCTGCAGAATTTGATTAAACTTGTTAGTTGCTTTTTAGTGTTCAGCTTGGTCATTAATGAGATTAATCAATCAAGCACATTTATTTCCATTCCTTCTCAGTGTGAATCTAAAAGGCACTTGACCTTTTTCATACGGACACCTTGGAGACTCAGTTCCAGTTGATTCTCTAGATCTTGTAGGTTTCTGACACTCAGACCATATAGCTGTTCTCCCATCAATTGCCTGCGTCCTCAAAATATTAGTGATCTTATGCATAGAGCCTAATGAGATAGAGAATCCATTCTCTTTATGTAGTTTCCATTATTTGCTTAAAGGGAATTTTTTTGTTTTTTCATTTTACTGTTTTGGAGTGTATTGCACGGTGTATTAAACTAGTGTTTGATTGATGCAGAGCTCCGTGGTAGAATTTTTATTCTATTGAATTGTTTACATAATACTGGGATTGATATGTGATGTTTTCCTTTCCTTTTTCTTTATTTACTTCAGAAAAAGAAAGTAAAGAAGGAAGAAGAGTCATCACTTCTACCAAAACCTTCTTTATGGATGGTACCTGTTGGGACATAGTATTAATGTTTCTTGTAAGTAGTCTAAGACGGAGATAAAAGTGCATGTTGCTTCTGCATGGACTATTTTTCATGCTATTCTGGAAAAGAAAAAAAAAAACTACTTGTGTGAGTAATTTAGAGGAAGACATTATTTTCTGTAAAATTCAAATATTTAAGTCTACGTTTCTTCCAAGTAGGTTATTCAAGATGATGTTTTATGTTGTAGAAGAGTCTGTATTTTTATATCTTGGGATTTTCTTGTGAACCATAGACTCACTAATACAGTACTAGAGGATTTAAATCTCCAGGTCCACACTTCTATAATTCAATCTCACTTCTATAAATTTCATTCATATTATTAGTATAGAAGTGATATTCCGTTTTATGTCTTTCCTTTTACTATTTGTCTTCACTTTTTGAAAAAAAATAAAATTTAGGTTTCCCTTTTATATTTGATATACTTATGTTGATATAATTTTGGGGTAACAAACACTGGTGGATACTTATTGGTAATGTATGACACTAACTATTGTATTTTCTTTTGACTTAAATATGTTTTTTAGTCTTTTTAAGTTAGTACTTTTTTATTTTTAGTTTCTGTAAATTCATTTTTCTAATTTTAGTCTCTTAAAATTTGCACTTTTTCAATATTAGATTTTGTAAGATATTTTTCATTTTTAGTTCATATAAGTTTGTGTTTTTCTAATTTTGTTCCCTACAAGAGCAAACTTATGAGACTATAAATGAAAAAATTAAAATTTTAGAAGGATCAAAATTGGAAAAATATAAACTTACATCAATTAAAAATGAATAAAACATCTTATAAAGACCAAAATTTAAAAAGTGCAAACTTGTCAAAATTAAAATTTAAAAATAAACTTATAAGGACTAAAACTGAAAAAGGACTAACTTATTGAAATCAAAAATATATTTAAGCCTTATTTTCCTTTTTCTGTTTAAGGGCACTATCAATGTAGCTGAAATATGAAAGGAGTATGATAGTTGTTTAGTATTTAGGATGCCTTAGTTTGTAACTTTGGATTATTTTTGCTTCATGTTTTTTTTTTATTATCTAATTTTTAGTTTTTCTGCAAATTCAATTGGAGGGTGATTTTTGTCAACAAGAATTAGGATGCCATTTCTAATGATTTGAGACGGAATGGAATTTGCACTTCATGGACATTTTGTTGGATTGAATGTTAGAAATATATTCTCACATAATGAAAATATTGTTAGTTACAACTATTAATGTGAATAGTTACAATTATTCATGTGAATAGTTACAACTATTCATGTGAACAGTTACAACTATTCATGTGGTCCAATTAATAATTAACCGCTACAAAACGGTTACAAAGTTCATTGATTTCAAGTGTTGATATGGTATATGATGAACGTACCAGATTAAAGATAATTATGTATAAATAGGGTTGGTCCTATCTCCCTTTACACCAAGTGTCATTCTTCCATCAGAAAAACACATAATAATAAAAAAAGGTTTAGAGAGAGGAATCGCCCTATCGGTGTTGGAAAAGAAAGAGATAGCGGTTACTCCATCATCAGCATTTCCGGGTATGTCTTTATCCTTCTTATATTGGTGAGAATCATGATTTCCCAAGATCCTTTATCATGTTCTTGTTTTATGTTTTATGAACATGATATATTATGTTATTCTAACATGTGGTATCAGAGCTCTTGTTTAGGAATTCATGATTTTCCTTATATGATGATTGAATATAAATGTTTATTTGTCGTATGCGTATCTGTTTGAATCCTACGGACGGATCAATTAGTAAACATGATGTGTATATGAGATTGGTACTATTTATGTATATATTTTATATGATGTGTTGCTCTTTTTGTAAAATAAAGATTTATAATTATAAGTTTACGTAAGCAAGCTTTATTTTACAATTGGATGATAAAATGGTTGTTGGGAATGATGACTTTAATTGATGATAAATATTTGTACCAAAAAATTATGTACTATTAATTAATGGAGTATGTATAAAGGCATGACTTCCGCTGTGTCTATATAATATTTTATTTTAAAATATTTATTGATGAATTATATTATGATTATATCATGAAATTATTTGATTAGTTATTTTCACGCATTATGTCATGGTTTGTTAGTCACCAAAGTGGCCAAACTAGAAGTGTGAAAATAATATGATACTTATGTATTTGCATGCATTATGATTATAATTTGTTAGTCACCAAAGTGGCCA
>PYAF01002615.1:278767-320349 GCA_007407185.1 Glycine tomentella
TATTGATGAATTATATTATGATTATATCATGAAATTATTTGATTAGTTATTTTCACGCATTATGTCATGGTTTGTTAGTCACCAAAGTGGCCAAACTAGAAGTGTGAAAATAATATGATACTTATGTATTTGCATGCATTATGATTATAATTTGTTAGTCACCAAAGTGGCCAAATTAGAATGTTATCGCATGCATAAAATTTTCATTTATCCATGTACTTATGAAATACCAATTATTGAAATAAATTGGATAAATTGACGTTGCTAATTATTGGAAAGGAGGGATTCACCCAAAGGAGAATCATATTCTATAATTAGTGACATTATGTGATAAATTAATATTTTAATTAAATATATTTTGATTATCCAAAGATAACATATATATATATATATTTAATTAAAATATGTTTTGCCTATTAATGTTATGGTATTTAATTATGTTTAGTATATTATAGTAACTACCCAAAGGAGTGTTATTTTAAACTGGTATGATTTTATATTCGAACCGCAATTAAGAACGTGTGTTATTATTGCAGCTGTTCCTATGAATTCTCATGCATCATCTGTTACTATGTTTATTGGTGAAAATTTTTCTGAATCGCGTGAACAAGTCAAATTCCACTTAGGTGTTATGGATCTTGACTTGGCACTCCTTGAGGATGAACCCACTGCTATTATTGAAACTAGTAGTGAGGCAGAAAAATTACACCATAAAACATGGAAGCGAATTAACAGGTTGAGCCTTATGTTTATTAAGATGACTGTTGCCAACAACATTAAGTCAACTATTCCACAAACAGAAAGTGCTAAGGAATATATGCAGTTTGTGGAAGAATGAGTCCTCAACCGTAAGTCCCAAGGTCTTTAGTTTTGCTACAAGATTAGTCATCTCAATAATGTACTCTTGCATAGTTCGTGACCCATCAATCTTCATGGTCGTGAGCTGTGTCATAAGAGTACCAGCGAGTGACTTGTTTGCTGAACGGAAACGTTCTTCCACAAACTGCATATATTCCTTAGCACTTTTTGTTTGTGGAATAGTTGACTTAATGTTGTTGGCAACAGTCATCTTAATAAACATAAGGCTCAACTTGTTACTTTGCTTCCATGTTTTGTGGTGTAATTTTTCTGCCTCACTACTGGTTTCAATAACAGCAGTGGGTTCATCCTCAAGGAGTGTCAAGTCAAGATCCATAACACCTAAGTAGAATTTGACTTGCTGTTTCATTTACTTTTTGTAGAATAATAAATAGAATTTGCTGAATAAATTAAATTTAGCAGAAATGTTGTACCGATGGTTTTCTTGTAGATTCTGTAGTTGCTGTCTTAGCATTTCTGCCTCCCTCTGCCAAAACTAGCAATTATCAAGTAAAATGATGTGAGCAATAAGTAATACAGAGGAAAAAGAAATGCAAAGGGATTTTACTTTCTTTTTTTTTTTTTTTATCATTTTGACTTAGATCCTAATCGAATGCTTCAACACGACCCACAGTAGGATATGAGATCATTCCGATGTATTTAGATGCCGATTGTCATATTTATAATAGGTATATCCAGATATAATTTTTTTTTTTATATTAGAATTATAGAGCCAGTATGCTGTTTCCATTTAGAAACAAATATAGAGTCACTAGAGAGAATAATATAGATTACTCTCTTTCATTTCTTTTCATTTCTCTCACTTTCAACCCTTTTTATTTATCTTTATCAAATACATTGTAAAAGTTTGACAGGTGCTGCATTTATAGGCAAATCAAAGTTCAAATCCCTAAGAAAAAAGTTGTTGTCTTAAATAGAGAAAAGTGGGACAGTAATATCCACTCCAGGAAAAACATAAAATTCCTAATCTTGCATAGTTCCACAAAATTAACAATCATAGTTAGCATAAAAAATTAAAAATCTAATTCCAGCATAAAACTTTAAATTAAAAAGCCTTGTTATTCATTAACTCCCTTTAGGTCGTTGTTGTGGTATTCATTTCCTTTTTTCCCTTAGCATTTGAAAGGGAGTAAGGGATGGATGTCCTTCTAAAGGTTCCTCTGTTTCAGATTCTGTCTCCAATCCATCCTCACCCACCTCTTCTCCTTTCATCCATCCCAAACAGGTTCATAAGCACCATTTTAGAAAATAAATAGTTTCAATACAGAGTTAAATGCTAGCAACCTGTGTTTCCCTTTTATATATGCTTAATTTCATGTGATGATATTTATATAATTAGTATTGAAGATATGTAAGTAAATTCATCAGGTTTAAAACTTTGGATGTGCAATTGATATCAGTAACCAAAATAAGTGGCAATAGTTCAGCATGGTGACTCAACAAAAATAAACTTTAATAATACAAGTTGTTATTATGTATGCCATCTCTACTCATAAATATTATAGATTACTCAGAATACTGTTTGGCTTAATGCTTGAATGTATTCTAGCAATACTATTCGGTAAAAAGAAGCAAAATTTTGTCTTCTTCTAAATAGAATTATGTTCATATATTGTAGTTTATAACTCCATCAAAACAATAGTTTGTTTGATTTGGCTAATCAGGATTCCACAATATCAATTATGACAAAAAAAATGTGATTGTTAACCCTGATTAAAGTTGGATCTTAAGTTAGGAGGAATCATGCTCAATTCTTGCTTAAATTTGTCTAACACGTACGAGCAGTTTATGTGTTACATTCTGCTGCTATTTTGAAATTGTAAGATATGAATGAGATATTTGTAAGATATGAATGACATGATAGAAATGCAAACACTTAATTCTTGATGATTCTCGAGGATATGTATGCATTGTAGCCCCTGGAATCAATAGTGGACAAACAAGATGTTAGAAGCCGTGTTAATTTTACTGTCACCAGTAGCTTGCCTTATGGCTTATGTCACCTAGTCTGTCTTAGTTGTGGCCTTTATAAAGTTTAAAATAAGTTATGAACAATTATACGAGTGAATTTGACACCATACCAAAATTCAAGACTTAGATTTATGGATTTTCTCATATGGTGCTTTAACTTTTGTATTTCTACTCAATGTAGGACTTAATTTCACACTTATATAAGTAAATGTGAAATATTTATCATATTGGACATAACCATGTGCTTAATGATACTATTAAAATAGATGCATGAGTAGTGCAAAGCAAAAAATAAATCATGATGGATGAACTTCAAGTACATTTTGCTTATAGCGGTTATTTATGGCTGAAAAAAGATACTGAAGAGTGGTTAACAGTAACATACCTTGACTTCAGATTCTGGATTCATCAGATGGTGATGTTCTGCCTTGCACGTGTTATATCTCTCGATGATTGATTTCATGCTGCAACATAAAAAAGTCTTTACATTTATTTGTTTTGATTTACGAATTAAGAATTCATCAATTGATCAAGAAAAGTTGTATCTAGAAAAGACACAATGAAAACACTCAGCACATCACACAACCAAAAGATATAGTATTTATGATCAATAGATTGGTTTCCATGAGAAAATGTAAAATAATGTAATAAAGGTCATGTGTACTGCCATCCAAATTAAGACTAACTATTGCGACAACCTTATTGATAACAGATTCATTACATTATGAAATTATTGTTGCAAATTTATAGCTCTGCATTATGCACTAATCATGTTCCTAGTTTTACTAGTGTCGCATTGCTGGCTCCAATTAAATGTTCGTGTAGTTCTACTTGCATGTGGTTAATATACTTTTTTTTATCCGCTTGTTTTGCCCTTTAATAGGTTATGGACATCAAATCAACCTTACTCATCAGGCTATATTATGGATTCTGATACATTTGTGAAGAACAACCAGTAGTTAAACCCCTCGTCTATGAACTTCGATGGCTCAATTTGTAAAAAAGTGGGGACTTAGAGAGTAGGAGTGTAGGACTTATACTGGTCCTACCAAAGTAGTCAAGGATTCAAGGTATAATGATTTATATATTTTTCCTGTGACCTATTGACTTCTTCTATATAAAACATTTGATGCACACTGGATATGTTTGGTTCTGTTAAGCTGTAGATTTTTTAAAATTTTAGAGTTTAAAATCACGGAAAGCAATAGGAGACTAAGATAGCTGATCAGAAATTAAAGAGAATCAAAATTATAATTTAGTCATAAATAAAATAGTTTTAGGTTGGCCTCGTGCCAATTATTGGTGGTTTATAAGTCTCTAACATTCAAGAAATATAGCATATGGTAGGTTATAGATACCATAAACTCATTTAACAAAATAGAACAAGGGAAGTAACTTGAAGTCTGAATAATTCTATATTGAATTAATTAATTCTCTACTAAATAAGATAATTATTTATATATAGTCTGAATAATTCTCTACTAAACAAAAGGGAATTACTCAACATCCCATCCTATAGTAATGTGTTCTTGAACGAAAATGCTTCTCTAAACTGCTGAAATCTTGCTTTTACACTAACAGTGCAGAAAAATTATACCAACAATAATTTTTATTAGTTGATTAAAGTATTTATTTTATACTAATAGTGCAGAAAATTGAGCTCATAAACATACGAAATGAAATAATATCGATTCTCAAGCAACACATTATATCTTCTCTTATTAAGCTATATGTTTTATGGAAGAGTTTCATGCATACAAAAGAAGTATCTTTTAGCTTTTTTTTTAAAAAAAATTATTATAGCTACTTTTTATCATAAGTTATACTAAGTATCATTTTATTTTAGATTCGTATTGAAATTTAACCATTTTTAAGGAAGACTATACTAACTAAAATATATCAATTATAGATAAAAGAAACATGAAAGTTAGGGATTCCCTCCACTATCTAGTTACAAATGAAATCCAGACCTAAAGGTTTGTTTCATGCATGAGATGAATTCTGATTGCCAATTAAGCCATCCATATATAGCTATTATTATTGCTTAATTAAAGTTAAAGTTATTTTTTTATAAAAAAATTTTAAATTTCGAGTAATAAAAAACAATATATTAATGCTAGTTCAGTTTAGTTTATTAAAAAAACATTTTCTTAAAATTCCAGTGAGAGGTTTAAAAAAAACATTATATTTTTTAAGAAATAGTCCCCCCAGTATTATGATTCTATATTTTAGCCTTTAATTATTATTATTTTGAACGTGGATATATTTCATTACTATTTAACATTTTTCATCATTACATTTTGATACATTTATTAATATTTTATTCGAAATAAGCTAATAAAGTTGGAATATAGTAAATATATATAACTAACTAAAAATACTTGAATGATGTTTAAAACAATTTTAAAAGCTTAAAAACAGAGTTAGTTATATAAATTTCTCTCTGCTGATAAAAAAAAATTGGATTGGCTTGGTTTCCAAATTGAAAAAAATTCATGAATATGAAAACTAAAACAATGATAACAAATTGCAACCAATAAACTAAATTTTATCAATTAAAAAGGAACTTTCCAGGCCAAAAAATAAGCAGAAAACAAGGGAACTTAATTACTCACTTTAATAACATCCTTATCATTGAAGTAAATTTTTTAGAGTTATTAATTAAATCAATATAGCATTACATATAGAGCTCATAGATTAAAAATAAATAATTCATAATAGTAAATATTCTTAGAGCATTACCAATAAAGTGTTTATATGAATTGTTTAACTTACACCATTGTTTATTTTTTTTTTCATTGAAATTGCTTATATAAGCAACTGTTACTTAAAACATTTGTTTCATAAATAATATTTTTTAAGCATTATAGGATTTACAAAATTAAGTTAAACACTCACTTTAACTCACTTTAACAACATGTAAAGTGAATTTTTGTGTAGAATGTTTAACCTACACCATTGTTTAATTTTTTTACATTGAAATTGCTTATATAAGCAACTGTTACTTAAAACATTTGGTTCATAAATAATGTTTTTTAAGCATTGTAGGACTTACAAAGTTAAGTTAAGTACTCACTTAACAACCTGCAAAGTGAATTTTTGTGTACAATGTTTAAATTTATGTGAAATTATAAAACCTGCAAAATTAAGATAAATAAATCATTTATGCAAATATGCATTGTAGATGTTCTTAGTGGTCTAAACTAATATTTAATACTAAATTTTGTCATTACAAGAAATTACTTTCTATCATAATATTTTATAAAAACTGGAACACTAAATTTACTAAACCGTGCTTAATTTTAAAAAAATTCTAAACCATACTTGATATTAAACTATAATCAGAAATGTCTTGTACGAAGAAATGAGGAATTTTCAAATTTTATAAATTTACAAATTTATTTAACCTAAAAATTTCTGAAATTTTTTAAGATTTTCTTCCTTAAATCATTCCTTTAGACCTTTATGAGGAGCAGATAATTCACACACATGCACACAAGAAAAAACAATTTCCAATTTTTCTTCAAAGTTTCTTTTAAGTTTTTTTTTTTTATAAAATCATTTGATCTGTCAAATTATTTTTAATAAAAACAAAACACAATTCAAACCTCCATTTTCTGTGTTTAATATTTATCTATTTTCCAATTTTAACTCAACAGTTATAATTTATCACATAAAGAAGCTTAATTTGTGTTTTTCTAAAAACTAAACTATATATCTCATTGTTCGGAAGGTTTCACGCTATGCGCAAATAAGAGAAAGAGATATTGTAAACAACCTTACCTTTACATATGCAAAGGGACTGCTTTCGGATTTTAACCCATGATCAACAAGTCATTAAGACAGAATTTTACCGATATGTCAGGGTTCACCCTCTCAATTTGTGTTTTTCTAATATGAAATTTTTTAGGTCACTAATATTTAATAATAATATGTATTACAGAGAAAAAACTAAAGAATAAGTACAATCAATTCATACTAAAATTTATTTGTGTTTTTGAAAGAATAAATGTGTTTTTCAATTGAAAAATATATGTTTAAAATATAATTTGATATGCTTAAAAAACTGAAATTAGAGGGAGAAAATGTTATAAAAGATTTTTTTCAATTTAAAAGTTTTATCCCACAAAACGAGTCCTTATTCTACATAACGTTGTAGACTTTGGCTACAAACCGGAGGGTTCAATGCATCTACTAGCATAATGTTCTTGCTTGAAACTCCAAGCAGAATGGGCCTAATATTGATTATCATCATCTAAGACTAGGAAGCAATACAAGATTGAAAAGGACTCATTCCAATTTGACAAAAAAATATATATAAAAAACAAGAATAATAATGACAATGAAACCTATATACTAAATCAAAATCGCTTAGGAAGCTAGGTTTTAATTATATGATAAGGTTGTCTACATCAAAACTTGTGGTGACAACACTTTATCCGATGCATGCATTTGCCAATGATAATAATCCTAAATGGAACTTGAATATTTGCTTTTGGGAAGGGACATGCTCTAGCTAGCGACCAGTGAGCTGCTACGTACCTAACGCATCCACATCCTGAATGATATTTGACATCGACTAATGAAAGGCATGATATCAGCTAAAAACCATATACATTGATAATGGCTAAAGTTATACAAATATTGGAATCACATGTACCTTTATATGTATGTAACCTTCTAAAATTAGCAAAACTAGGTTGATAAGCATCAAAGGTAAAAGGTATATCTAAACAGCTGCATAATCTATGTGGGTGGCAGCACTACTGGCCAATGATTTGGTGGATAATAAATATGAGATTTCTTTTTTCCTTTAATGGGCATAAAAATTCCACTTTATTTAAATTTCTATTTTTCCACCTTAACATTTCATGAAACTGCCTATATATCATTTTCTTAAAGTCTTAAACTATATATATATATATATATATATATATATATATATATATATATATATATATATTTGTCAATTTGTCGTATACAGAATTTCCCAATATTTTGCTGAGTAAACGTTGGATTGGTGAGTTATGACTCAAGAATATATAAATGTTCATTATACTATATATAGGTCATGCTAGACTAAGAAATTATTGCATATTAGCCAATATAATATTATAGTTCTCTCTTCTCGGGGGCTCTGCCTTTGGATGAGAACACAGGAAGGTTAGGCTCAGATTTGATGGTGTGCATATCCATTCATAAGATTTTAAGGATAAGTTTAAGAATATGCAGTATAATATAGTTGCCCATAAAAAATATTATCAAAATCTAACAGCTGTTCTTTTTTCATCATAGTTCAGCACAGTGCACACATTTTTTGTGTTTCCAAGATGATACTCTCCCAGTATCCTACAAATTCTGGCAGGTTAAATCCTGATTCATCAGCTTCATTACTATCTATAATTCTATATATTCTCAGAAACCTGAGAAACGTGTTGCTAATTCATATGACTTCGGGCTGAAAAATATGAATATGCATACTATCTAGGGCTGTCAAGTATCAGGAGAATCTCCTGTAATCATGTATAGTAATTATGCAAATATATTCCATGATTAAAGAAGATTCTCTTAGTATATATCAATCACATGCCATGAACGTGATATCTTTGAACTTGTAGCCATGCATATTTGTTGCATCATATTCTTCATTCTTCAAGAGTGAGATTTCTATGTCAAGTTAAGAATTGAAATACATGGAATTTCAGTCAGTCAAATAGAGACCAACAAAATCAAGTTTCAAATAACAGATAGCTAGACATGTTCGGACAAGATCTGTCCACAGCATGAGCATATTTATATATCAGACTGCTACAGGAACGTATATATATAGGTAAGCACATAAATATTCATGGTATTATCATTGCAATTAACTTTAAAAATGATGATTTGATCAAACCTGGTGCTGGCATATTCATAAAGCTTTCCCGTGCTGGAGAATATGACAAGGCCAACTTGTGCATCGCAGAGGATTGCTAGCTCTTTGGCTTTCTTGATCAATCCCTTTCTCCTCTTTGAGAAAGTCACTTGCCGGCTAGTGGAATTGTCGATCCTTTCAATCACAGTCTTCCCCCTTCCCATATTCTTCCCCACTTCACACTAATTAGGGTTTCTGAAGAAATTAATTATATATATGTAAACAGAAAAGTGAATACAGTACAATTAATACACAAACTTCAGTAAATTAATGCCGTGATGAGACAATGAATGAATTCTTTCTTACTTGGTGTTTTTTGGACGGTATTCAAGATGGTGCAAGAATAGTAGTACTGTGGCGCTGCCTTTCCATTTATTTTTTGGATGGCAAGTTGGGAGAGTTTTATAAGCAGAAAAAAAATGTTAGTTGCTGTGTGAAAGTAGTATAAGACGCTTGTGGTGGCAGTGACCAGTGGGGCAGATTACTATGCGGGTTTGAATTAAAAAAATTGGATAACTGATATAGCCTGGACTTTAGTTTGTATACTTTCTACAGTGAACTATTCAAGGATAAATTGTATTACTTCAATAGTTTTGAGAATTTTTATGGCGCCGTCAGCCGTATAAGCCTCTGACACGTTAAAGGTATATATACACTAAGTTACTCACCAGTTAATGGGATCTTTGTGATGTTTCGAATAAAACTAGGTTTAGATTCTTTTAAGTAAAGTTTTCAGTAAAATAGTGATAAAAAGAGAGATTCTATCAAAATATGCATTGTAATCATTATTTTAATTTCGAGTTGAAATATGTGTCAAAAATTAATATCACTAGACATATATATTTGCACATTGTACAAAAGTAAATCTTTTTATTATAATTACAATTAGTAAATTAAATTACAAAATAATAACAAAAAGAAATAATTATGATAGAAAGAATTTTTATAACGAAAGGGAAGTAAAAGTACATATATATATATATATGTGTGCGCGCGCGTGCGCGAATTTAATGTATAATTCTTTTTTTTTCTCTCTCTATATAATTGAAACATATATATTAATTAAAATTAAAAAGACATAAAACATGTTAAAAGGCATTGTCACTGGTAACCTGACTCGAAATAAAACTACTTTAAGGACGAATACGATAAACCACCACCTTCAAAAAGGACCTTGAAAATGACATCATAGAGACTTATGGGACCAAACTATGTTAATGTCATAGGATTATCATTCATAGGAATAGGAACAATCATAGTTTCTACAAGAATAAGGTTAAAATTCCTAGTAACAAATGCTTGAGTTACTAACTCCGAAACATCATTTCCTACTTTATTCCAATACTTTTGAAAGAAGACAGACTATAATCCATCTGGCCCCAGTTGCCTTATAATTAAGGATTCATGAAGAAAAAAACTTTTCTCACCTCTACTATATTAAAATGAGCTAATAACCATTTATCATGGATGGTTTTGATCAATGCAACGCATGTTTCTCAAAAGAAGACTATTAGGGTTGTCACAACTTTTGCTTTGGAATATATTTTTGAAAAAAGATTGAACTTCATGTTTTCAACACTTCCTCCTCATAGCACCAAATCTTGTTCATCATCAAAGCTAAGACTTAATTCTTTGTTTTCCTAATAATTATTTGGGTGTGGGAGAATTTTGTATTTTTATTACCAAATAGCCAAATTTTTAATATATTTTTGAAACAAATATATCTCTTTTTGTTGGAGAACTTGATCATATTGAGCCTGAAGATTCTTCTCAAGTGACACAAGAGAAGATGAAAACCCAAACTCAAGTTCCCGATGCAATCCTTTAATGTGAACTTCTAACTGATGTTTCCTTCTAAAAATGTTTCCAAACACCGTATTATTAATTTTGATAGACTCTTCCTTGACTAGTCCCAACTTGTGAATGGCATTAAGATAGTTGTCTGTACGTTCCAAGTACGTCGAACAAGGCATGCATAATCTAGATGCATAGTCTAACTTAGAAGTTAAAAAGCCTTGATCTTTCAAGCTACGATTGAATTTAAAGCAACGAATAAGAATATGATTATGATCGTAGTTATCAATTGCCAAAAGCTCAACTAAAGCATTAGTTAAAATAACTCTTTAATATGGAGTAGATATACATCTATCCATTTATTTGGAGAGTGTCTTCCATTTTGAACATTTTTCAACCAAGTAAAAATACCTCCCACAATATTCATGTCAATGAGGTTGCATTAATTCATCATATATTAGCCAATATAGTTGCTCTATTTAGTGAGAAAAGTCCTCTCATAACTTCCGACGAAAGAAGAACTTCATTAACATCGGCCACAACCAACAAGGGATCTTTTATACTCATCCCCAACTGAATCAAAAGATCCCAAGGGGAAGCACGGGTAGTAGGAATAAGTGAGGGAAATATTGTTGAGCAGACTTGTTATGGAGGTTGAATTTCCTTATTTACCTCGAGTTGAGACACTCGTACAACTTCGACGAATAAAGACCACCTTAAGAGTACCATGTTCAACGACCAGAATTGGTACCTGCACCTAACCCATAATTAAATTATCATAATAGAAGTAACACATGACCTTAAGCTATCAAATACCCAAACACATCTAATCATGTGACCTCGCACATGATACTTAACAAACCCAATGACTTTTCCTGTCAAGTCTGCCTATATATATGAGGACCTCTCTCAGGTACAAACAACTTGACTCATTCCTCATTCTCTCTATGAAGATGTGCCTGAAAACAATAGGAATATCCACAATAACCAAGAGGGGGGGTGAATTGATTTAAATTTGGTCTTTTAAAATTTATTTATCAAATTAGAGTTAAGGATCTTAATCACTCTTAAAATCAAGAATGTTTTTACTCAACTCAAGAAATCAATAGCTCAAAACAGAACTTGTTGAGTAATGATTATAAAACCAAGAACAAATGAATAAGATGACTTATAGAGATAGAGAAAAAGAAAATCAACACAAGCAATTTATATTGGTTCACTTCACAACAGAAGTTACATCCAGTTTCTTCTAAGCAACACTAGATTAGAGTTTCACTATTATAAATTTCTGTTCTTATAAGTTTTACAACAACCTCTCTTTATCAACACTAGATAAAGAATAGAAATCTAAAACCCTATTAGACTTCTAAAGAGCAAGAATCAGAGAACATTACTCTGTTCTTTTCCAGAGAACACTATTATAGACCAAAGCTTCAAGAACTCACTTACAATAGCACCAAATAACAGAAATTTCAAAAACGAAATTACAATCAAAGACTATGGAGAGAGACAACCTGATGATCCAATGAATGTGAATGCATATGAATTACCAATCAAGGTTGAATAACAAAAAACAAAATTTTCGAACATACTCTCCTTTAAACTCTTGAAGTTTCTTGCCCAAAAGTCATTCAATAGCTCATGATGATTAAAGAGTGAGACAAGAAGTTAGAGAACCCAGAAAATCACTTTCAAACTCTTAGAAGGCTTGTGTATACTCAGAAAATATGAAGTGTTCAAGTTGTAAAATAAGTCAAGTCTTCCTTCTATTTATAACAGAATTTTGTAACAACCTGTAATCGATTACACGCGCCAAATAATCGATTAAAACGCATATGTAATCAATTAAATTGTCACTTAATCGATTAAAGTGTTCAAGGCACATTCTGGGTTTCAACAACAAACAAAATAATCGATTAAACCGAGTTGTAATCAATTAAGTCCGAAAATTATTGTTTCAGAAAATAGTATGTGTAATCGATAACGAATAATGGTAATAGATTAAATCAGCAAAGCAAGTTTTTTCAAATGTCATATGTAATCGATTACGAATGATGGTAATCGATTATCACAGCAAGGCACAAAATACATTTTACACCATGTAATCGATTACAAGAAATGTGTAATCGATTTAAACATTCACCAAAGCTTTTCAGCTTCAAATACAAGCCAAATAATCGATTAATTTGACAGATAATAGATTAAAATGTTCATAAAAGCTTTTTCCAGTTTTAAACATGAACTGAATAAGCGATTAATCTGCTATGTAATCGGTTAAAGCAGTAAAATTATATTTTTCCAAAAACATTAGTCAATTAAATCCTTTTTCAAATAGTTAGAAGCTTTGATGTTTCAATGAAAATCATTTAAGTATGTGAATGCAATGCAAGGATCAAAAGGTTGCCTTCTCCTACACTTCATTTGAATTACAATCTTCAACGTATATGAAAAACTCAAAACAATCTTCTAAGTCATAGGCTTCATTCTTCATGTTGCTCCCCCTATATCTAACAGTGTCTCTATATCAGTTTGCTATAGGTTAGGTGGTGGCCAACAACTAACTGTTTTTCAGCTTCCTGTTTTGGTTTTTATTCTTGATAACTAATGCTCCTTTATTACTATATATAGAGGTAGCAGTGTGATCACTGCAGTAGAGTGAAGGACAATAATCACATAAGAGGAAGATTGGAGTGCATGAGAGAGATAGAGTGAGGCTTGGTGATCTTGGATGTTGTTAGCTAAACAGTGAAAGAATCAAGCAAGATTCTATTATACCCAGAGATCTTTGTAACTCTTGCTCCATAGTAGATAAGTTTTGCTTCTTTTCCCGTGGATGTAGGTCCTTGTGACTGAACCACATAATTGTTTGTGTTCATCTTCCACCTCTTATCTTTGTTTGTTTTAAATCTGTTTTCTAGTATATCCTTAGCAAGCTATTGTTGTGCTATTCTAGTGTTCTGTTTTTCTGGTTTTCGTGGTAACTAAGTTGCAGGTTTTCAATCCATAACAATTGGCGCCGTCTGTGGGAAACGAGAGAAGAAGATCAATCATGGGTTCAATCAAGTTTAACATTGAAAAGTTCTCTGGGTCAAATGATTTTGGCTTGTGGAGAATCAAGATGCAAGCAGTCTTAATACACCAAGGATTGGGTGATGTTTTGAAAGGCGAATCTTATCTCCCTGCAACAATGTCTGAGAAAGAAAAGAAAGATTTAAATGAAAAGGAAAAGAGCACAATAATCTTGTGTCTTGGAGACAAAGCTTTGAGAGAAGTGGCAAGAGAACCAATAACTGCAGCAATTTGGTTGAAGTTGGAATCTCTCTACATGACAAAGTCTGTGGCCAATAGACTTTTCTTGAACAACAACTCTATTCTTTCAAGATGATAGAGGATAATGCCGTCAGATCAAATTGATGATTTTAATAAGATTCTTGATGATCTTTAGAATCTTGAAGTGAAGATGGAGGATGAAGACAAAGCTTTAATGCTACTAAATGGACTTCTAAGCAGCTATGAGCATTTTAAGGATGATATGCTGTTTGGAAGGGATCAAACCATTACTCTTGAAGAAGTGCAGTCATCAATTCAAACCAAGGAAATGCAAAGGAAATAGGAACCCAAAACTGACAGCAATGTAGAAGGTTTGAATGTGATGAGAGGTAGATCATAAAAGAGGAACTCTAAGTCAAATAAGCATAGATCAAAATCCATAAATCAATCTCAAAGCATGATGAAAATATTTAAAAATTCTGTGATGATTGCTAAAAGAATTAAAATGAATGGTTTGTATATTCTAGATGGTTCTACTGTTATTGCACAAGTTGTTGTTGCTAGTCAAAATTAGCATGATAAAACTAGTTTATGGCATATGAGGTTAGGACATGTTAGTGAAAAAGGTTTACTTGAACTAGCAAAACAAAATCTTCTTAATGGTGATAAAATAGAAAAACTGCATTTATGTGATTATTGCATTTTAGGAAAAGCTAAAAGAGCTAGTTTTGGAGTAGGTGTGCATACTGGACAAAAACCTTTTGAATATGTTCATTCTGATCTTTGGGATCCAACAAGGACATTGACTCATGGTGGCTATTTTTATTTTCTGTTTATTATTGATGATTATTCTAGAAGAGTTTGGATCTATGTCCTTAAAAAGAAAAGTGACACTTTTGGAAAGTTTAAGGAATGGTATATTCAAATACAAACTCAAATGGAAACAAAAGCTTAAATGTTTAAGAACAAACAATGGCCTGGAGTTTGTTTCAGAGTAATTCAATGAGTTTTGCAGGAAATTAGAAATCCAAAGGCATAAAACAGTGGCTAACACTCCTCAACAGAATGACTTGGCAGAAAGGATGAATAGAACCATCCTAGAAAGAGTTAGATGCATGTTACTAAGTGCAAGTTTACCAAAAAGTTTTTGGAGAGAAGTTGTTGCAACCGCTGCCTACTTAATCAATAGATGTCCTTCTTCAACTTTAGGTTTTAAAACACCAATGGAACTTTGGAGTGGAAAACCAGCAGATTACTCTAATTTGAGAGTGTTTGGATCTCTGGTTTTTGCACATATCAAGCAAGACAAGCTTGGGGCTAGAGCTATCAAATGTGCTTTTATAGGATATCCACCTAGAATCAATGGGTGCAAGCTTTGGAGGATGGAACCTGGTGAACCAAAATGTATCATTAGCAGAGATGTTATTTTTGATGAAACCAGGATGGCTATGAAAGCTAAGGATCAACAACAAGTTAGCAGTCAAGGTAGCAACTTGGATAATACTAAAGTTGAGGTGGAGCTACCAACACAAAGCGTTCAAGTTGAGGAAACTGAAAATAATCAGCAACCTGAACCTGTTGTTAATGATTACAGCTTGGCTAGAGATAGAGTTAGAAGAAACATTGTGCCTCCAAGAAGATATGGACAAGCTGATCCAATTTACTTTGCATTGACAGTTGCTGAAGAAATTCAAGCTACTGAACCTATAAACTTTAAAGAAGCTTTGAATAGCAAGGAAAGTGAAGAATGGATCACATCCATGGAAGAAGAAATGCTTTCTCTCAAGAAGAACAAAACCTGGATTTTAGTTGATCCACCAAGAAATCAGAGAGTGATTGGGTGCAAATGGATATTCAAGAGGAAAGAAGGTGTTCAAGATGGTGAAAAGGCTATATTCAAAGCAAGACTTATTGCAAGAGATTTCTCTCAAGTTGAAGGAATTGATTTCAAAGAAATATTCTCACCTGTTGTGAGGTATTGTTCCATCAGAATATTGTTGGCCATAGTGACCCAATTTGACCTTGAATTGGAGCAATTAGATGTAAAAACTGCTTTCTTCCATGGAGACCTTGAAGAAATCATCTACATGCAGCAACTTGAAGGTTTTGCTAAGGAAAGTGGGAAGGTCTGCTTATTAAGGAAACCCTTATATGGCCTAAAGCAAAGTCCTAGGCAACGGTATAAGAGGTTTGATGACTTCATGATGAGGATGAATTTTCAAAGATCAAATTATGATAATTGTGTGTACATTCTGAAAAGAGATGAATAGGTGCTTTTGTATTTGGTATTGTATGTTGATGATATCTTATTGGCAAGTTCTAGCATGGATCAAATTGATAGGATCAAGGATAAATTGAGCCCTGAATTTGAAATGAAGGAACTTGGGAAGGCTAAGAGGATACTTGGAATGGACATCAACAGAAATAGATCAAAATGAGAACTTTTTTTGTTACAACAAGGCTATATGAAGAAAGTTGTGAGAAAGTTCATAATGCATGAGTCTAAACCTGTCTCAACTCCTTTGGGGCAACATGACAAGCTGTCAACCAAGGATGCACCAAAATTTGATGAAGAAAAAGAAAAGATGATATTAATTCCTTACTCTAATGGAGTGGGAAGCATTATGTATGGCATGGTTTGCAACAGACCAGATTTAGCCTATGCTGTCAACATAGTTAGCAGGTTCATGGCAGATCCAGGACCAACACATTGGGGAGCTTTGAAATGGATTTTTAGATATCTAAATGGTTCATTATCTTCTAGTCTAAGGTTCAAAAGAAAGATGAAGAATGAAGAACCTATCAAAGGTTACACAGATTCTGATTTCGCTGGTAACATTGATACTAGGAAATCCTTATCAGCTTATGTGTTTACCTTCTTTGGCACTGTTGTTAGATGGAGGTCTGTCCTTCAATCAGTTGTGGCTTTATCTACAACTGAGGCTGAGTTCATTGCTTTTACAGAAGCTGTTAAGGAAGCTAAATGGATCAAAGGGTTGATAGGTGAACTTAGGATAATTCAAGACAGTGTTACTGTTTTCTGTGATAGTCAAAGTGGAATTGAGCTTTCAAAACATCAAGTTTACCATGAGAAATCCAAGCACATTGATGTCCGGCTACACTTCATTCGAGATGTTATTGAAACCAAGGAGATTTTGGTTGAGAAGATTCCAATTGAAGAAAATCATGCTGATACTCTTACCAAATCTGTACCACAATCAAAGTTCAAGCATTGCTTGGACTTGATTGAATTTTTTGAAGAGTAAAGATGTTGTGAGGAGAAGAAGCAAACTGTGATCTAGTGACAAGGTGGAGGATTGTGAAGATGTGTCCCTATATCAGTTTGCTAGCTGTCAAGATTAGTTATAAACAAGTTTCTAATAAGTTAGTTGGTGGCCAACAACTAACTGTTTTTTAGCTTCCTGTTTTAGTTTTTATTCTTGATAACTAGTGCTCCTTTATTGCTATATATAGAGAGGTAGCAGTGTGATCACTGCAATAGAGTGAAGGACAGTAATCACATAAGAGGAAGATTGAAGTGTATGAGAGAGATAGAGTGAGGCTTGGTGATCTTGGATGCTGTTAGCTAAACAGTGAAAGAATCAAGCAAGATTCTATTGTACCCAGAGATCTTTGTAACTCTTGCTCCATAGTAGATAAGTTTTGCTTCTTTTCCCATGGATGTAGGTCCTTGTGACTGAACCACGTAATTGCTTGTGTTCATCTTCTACCTCGTATCTTTGTTTGTTTTAAATCTGTTTTCTGGTATATCCATAGCAAGCTGCTGTAGTGATGTTCTAGTGCTTTGCTTTTTTGGTTTTCGTGGTAACTAAGTTGCAGTTTTTAAATCCATAACACTCTGAAACACTTTTTGACTTAATCATTGAAGTCTATGTAGGTGCCACCACTACGATCTTCATCTTCAACTGTGGAGCACTAAGAACCACCACGTGAATCACAACTGCTATGGGGGTAATATTTGTTTTTACTCTTAAGTCAGCATTGCTTAGTCAAAAAACAACACTAACTTGGAGAGATGTTATAGAGGTAATATTCATTTTAACTCTTAAATAAGAAATTCTTAATGAAAATAATGTTGATTTGGTGATAACTATTATGAAGGTTATATTGACTTTCCTTATTTAGCGAGTTGAAACACTTAGATGACTTCGACAAATGAAGACTGTCCTAAGAGCACCAAGTTCAACAGCTAGAACCGGTACCTACACCTAACATGAAATTTTGAAATAGAAGTAAAACATGAACTTAAGCAATCAAATACCCAAGCACATCTAATCATGTGATCACCTCACACGTAATACTTAACAAACCTAATGACTTTTTCTGCCAAGTACACCTACATATATGACCCCTCTCAGGTACAAACAGTGTAACTTGACTTATTCCTCATTCTTTCAAACATTTTTTTGACTTGATCGCCAAAGTCTATATACAGTTGTCACCACTGCAATCTTCAACTATGGAGCTTGGTTAACCACCATGCGAGTCACAACAGGGGCGAGGCAAACTTTGACAAATTTTCTTGGGGCCCTGTTTAATATTTTTCCTTTTTAGAAAACGGGGTCCTCAATTGGCAATTTAAAAATAAATAAAATGTAAAAGTAGTAAAAATTGTTGTTGGTGGGAATTGAACCTTGGACCCTTTAAGTATTAAAAATAGACATTACCATCTCCTATAGTTTTCAATATTAAACATATGTTGCAGTAATTAATATTTGAGGTTCCTTTTTTTTTTGGGTCCTGTGTGGTTGGACACCTTGCATGGAATCAGAACCGCCCCTGAGTCACAAGAATCCTCCTTCTTGTGAACACCACACAACAAGACCAATCTCACACTCTATATTTGCAAAAAGAGACATTAGTTTATCACATTAAATTGGTCATTCCATTAGTTTATCACACTAACTTGGATAACTTGATGACATGTTACTAGGTCAATCAAAATTTGACCTAAACACTGTAAGGATCCAAAATAAATCTTTTTAAACTCAAAGAATCAAATTAAACCCTAAAATATAAATAATTAAGAAGCTAAAATTATAATTTAACCTGACTTATATAAGAAAGTCTTCTTAGTTCTTGGCAAGAATGTATAGCGGTACTAGTTTGATAAAAAAAGCTGCCAGTTCAAGTGACCGACCGAACGAACACACACATGCGAAGCAGTTCATAGAACATTATTCGCCAATCGAGGGAAGCCTTCGCACGCGTGTGTCGAGCTCAGACCAAGGGTGAGCAAAATCGTACCATTGTTTGCGCTACCCGTAAATGGTTGGGTCACAAACTGGGACATCCCCACGCGCTACTACACTTGGAAATATACATCATGGTTTTTAGGTCCCTAGTAATTTTAAAACCGTTCAAAAATACTCGATTTGGCTACAGTTTTGTACAATTTGTAGTGGTTAAAGTGACCAGGCAAAGTGTAAATGGTCGTAAAGCTTGGTCTTTGTCTCCAAATATATCCATCTTTCAATATATAGATTTGTTGAACCCACATGAACAGTGAACAAGGTTTCATTCACCAATAAGATTCCATCTTGCCGGATTTTTTAAGATGGCACATCGATTAAAGTAACGTGTACTACGGGATTGATTAGCGCAAGTTGAGTGTTCTTATTAAGGAATTTAGCCAAGTGTCAATGATCAGCTATGTGTACGGAATCCAATTAGCAAGATAGTAGACTTTAACTCCAGGTTCAAAATTATTTTATTGTTTAATTATTCCAGCTTTGGAAAATGCTGCTTTTACTGGTCATCGTGCCAATTTGTAAGCACTGTTTTTTTTTTTTTTTGTGAGGAAATTAGCGGCATGTAATGAGTGAAGCACATGTAACTTAATCATTTATAAGTATACTTCTTGTGACGCTCATCGTATTTGTGACACTCTGGATTGGTTCGACCCGTGGAATAGAAAGAAATAAAAAGAAAAATAAATTAACATGAAAATTTTGAATAAAAATATAAGTTTCATCTCATTTTTCTCATTCTATTGTTCATGTTGTTTTTGTCTTTCAACTCAAATTAATCAACCTTTAGGAAAAGACGACATCACTTTTCTCGTAAGTTGCATATGGATGTATGTATGTCCCTTCTCCTGTCGATTTATGATTCTCATATATGAGCCATATCCATCATCAATTTACGTGCAGTGTTCATCAACATGATTCTGAAAAGTAGCCATTTGTAGAAGTGAACCACGAAGATGAAGGCATTCGTGCTTCCTTTCAAAACCTAGCTAGCTAGCATGCCTGCTTAATGTTGTTTGTTAGTGGTTCACTTGTTCTCCGCCTTTCACTACAATCCAAAAGCAAAAGACGTGCGCATCATACTATGTCATCCACAACTAAATAAATTTATCATCACTTCTTCACTGATATATATATATATATATATATATATATATATAAGCATTTATTTATTATTATTTATAATTTGCGGGCAAAGATATGTTGCGGATATATGTATGATCGTGATGGCTAAAGATATTTACATGAAGTGGGCTAAAAAGGATTAATTCATTAGACGCTAGCAGAGCAGTCCTTGACAACTAATGTTTTTAGTTTTACATGTCTGTGGGCACGAAATATTTGACTTTCATCAAAACGAAACTCTTCCAATTTTAGGTTTGTTCTGCTTTTAACTTCAAATGCAAAAGAATGAGTACTGGCCATCACTATGATGATATTATTGGTCACTAATAATTTAAGAATTTGTTATTAAGGCATTTTTGTGACTGTATTTCGACTTATTACAGTCGTCATAATTCATCACTATAGAAAACAATACTTTCTATGACAAACATTTATCAATAATAATTTAAAAAATTAACACCAGGAGAATTTTGTGACATCACTGGTATAAATTAAAAAGCGCTTCTCATTGTCATTCTACAATTGTTTATTGAAAATTAATGTAATAAGTAAGATAGTGATACAATATAGTTTTGTTCCTCTAGAACCCTTTAACTGAAAAATACAATATTTCCAACATAGTTTCAGAGAGTAAAAGAAAATTTTCTTTATTTTTTTTAGCATGGAATGATTGGTTGAAGACTGAAAGCGAGTGCTTTTGTTTTCCTCATCATTTTCTTTATAGGGAGACTGAATCTTATCTAGAAATGTACTTTTTACAACATATTTATTTTTTAATATTCAGAAAGTATTTTTCAAAATGCAAGGTTGGTCCAACACTAAATAAAGTCTAAAAGAAATTTTAAGATAATTTTGTTGACTATATAACATTTTTTTTAATATATGTGACTTTTTGTTGATATATGTGATCTTTTTTCTGTTTTATAAAAATTAAAAACAAATAATATTTTGCTAATGGGTTTAAAGATTGAATTTTAGTTGCTTTATTCTTAGCTCATCTAAAATTATGTTCTTAATATTACTTTAATTTTCAGAATGTAAAAATACAATATTGTTGCAGAGAGTACATTCCGAAATATGACTCTCTTAATGACTATAGGGAGACCGAATCATCTTGGCCATGTTTAAGGATTTGGATGTGGTGTTTATATCCAATAATTATTCGGCGAACATGCACGTACATTGTTCGGGCCCAACAATAGTTTCACTTACATGCAAGAGAATAAAATGAGGATCGAGATATAGGCACCACAGTGGGTGTACGTAGTTGTAGAAAAGGGTGAAGAACTATATGTAGCAGCATGTGTAGGAGGAGATGCAATAGCAATTGGTTTTAGGATGGGTCTAAGAAAGTCCAAATGGTACGTGCTCTCAAACTTTAATGACAAAAAGACTATATTAAATGGACTTAATCAGGGACAGGGGAAATGTAAAAGTAGTAAAAATTGTTGTTGGTGGGAATTGAACCTTGGACCCCTTGGTTATTAAAAATAAACATTACCATCTCTTTTAGTTTTCAATATTAAACATATGTTGCAGTAATTAATATTTGAGGCCCCTTATTTTTTGGGACCCTGTGCAGTTGGACGCCTTGAATGGGTCCAGAACCGCCCATGGGCTTAATATTTATTATAGTATTTATGTTTAGAATAATATGATGTTGATGTTATGTTTTTTACCCGCATGTGTAAGTTAAATTAACAATGATTAAGGTTTGAAATTTAAGGCGAAAACTTGAAATAAAAATAATAAAAAGAGGTTTTTTATTCTCAAAAATCTAAGTTACGGACATATGTTACATGAAATACAATAGAAGAGAATGATTGGGTTTGACTTCACTAAACCACTCCATCATACAGGACCGTTGATAAGCAAGAGCAGCCTGAGCAACCGCTCAGGCCCCCATTTTTAAGGGTCCATTTCTCTTAAAAGAATCTGAAAAATAATAAATAAAAATATTAAAAAGCTTGATGTCCTTTCACAAAGTCAGAAATCACGTGAAGACATTGTACATTTGCATAAGTTGTTGACTTGTTTCCAAATAAAGTGGTCCACTTCCCAAAGTTTTATCTTCCCCATATTTTTCTACGCGAACCCCTTAATTCCTTCGGTTTTTATCCTCAAGTTCCCAAAGCAAAGATATTTTTTCTTCTTCAATCTTCTTGTCTAAATTTTCAAAGCATTCGACTCTTTAAATTCTTCAATTACCATTATCAAAATTTTATTTTTAATCTTCCTAAATAAACCCACAATCTTGACAACTATTGATTTTTGCTCGAGGCCCCGAAAATATCTGGAACGGCCCTGTCATCATACATAAATAAGCTATTAATTTATGTTTATCATTCCTTTGTTATCACCAACTCATAAAAATGCTTTATCCCTAATTCCTTACAAGAAGAGTCTAAGTTCCATGACTAAACTATTAACCTCTTATATAGTTTAGCCAAGTTACTTGCTTTAAGAAAATGAGTCAAAGGTGACTAATAAATCTCGCTCTATTCCTAGCAACAATACCCATTAGGTGCTTTTCTTCAGGTCATAGTTCAAATACATTTTTCAATCTCACTTAAACCATAAAATCAAATAAATGGGTGATCAAGGCAAAGAAGAAAGCACTTAATAGTGAACAATAAACATTTATTAATAACTCAAAACACATACATGAGTTTTAGTTTAATTACATCAAACCTCAATCAAGAGGAGCTCAGATACTCATGGATGAAAGGAGCTTCAAAGATGGTGAAGAGAAGAAGGACGTGGAAAATGGAGGAAGGAGAGAGTCCCATGCATCCTCCCTTGTGCAAAAACCTAGGCCCGAGAAGAATAATCTATTCTATTTCAAAAGTCTCTTTTAATCTTTTAATGCTTTGTTTTTCTGTTCAAAAAGTGACAGTACAACATTACTAGCCCAGCTAGCCAATATTCTCGCTAGGCTAGAGCTCCATTATTGAATACTAGAACTACATGATTGAGCTAGACACCCTTGTGCTAGTTGGGCTAGAAGTATCTTCAAAATGAGGTGTTCTTTGACTTGTTCTAATTGGGCGAGAACTTTTGCTCGTTGGGCTAGGAGCATGTCGAGACTGAAATCTCTCTGGCTGGGCGAACACACCATTGTCTGGTTGGGCTAGAGTTCAAAACATCTGATTGACTTTGACTCTTCCTCCTTCAATGGTGAGCTTCCAACCTTCACACGGCTCATAGGAAAACATAAAAAATTTATTTCAAAATCTAAACACACTTAATGATTCCTAAAGTGTTAAATTCTAACTAAAAAAGGGAGAAAAACAAGACTTTAAATAAGGAAAGGATGAGATAAATGCAATTATATGTGTCAAGAAAGTAAGCAAATAATGCAATTATCAATGGACACATGAATAATTAGTATCATTGATTGATATCAATTACGACTATATATAAATGTTCCTCTTTTAGGAAATCATGCAATGGTGAAAATATTTCAGTTTAATTTTTATATTAATTATGATTTGTTTTTCTTTTACTCTAGATTAGGTTATTTTCTGTAGACCTAGTTTTAGCTTTGTATCAGTTGGTCGCCATAAAGGCACGGCAGTTGGCATCCATAAGTGAGGAGATGATGACTTTGTTCCTCTCTATGAAACTGCATCTTCTTTGGTGTTTTATTGAACTATTTGATATATATTCTACAAATCTTTATCAATACTATATGTGTGTGCGTGCCCTGTTCTAGTTGGATGGTGGTTTCAGAATGGACTATCAAGGATCTAAACTAAAGTCTACTGTGGACTCGTTTGAAATCTCTGAATGTCGACCAAGGTTTCGAAACTACTAAAAATCCCAGCATGAATGGGTGGGAATGGGATACTAGTAAAATACATTTTTATGCACAAGTAGGTAATAACCCCACCAAAGTGATAAGATGTATTAAATGCATACCTAATTCAATGACGCTAGTAGTATTTTTAAGAGATATAAGTGGTTGGATTCTAGGATCAAGGCCATAGTCTTCTCAATAGAAATAATATTATGTACTGATGTATTATAAGGGTGATTTTACTCCAATCCATGGTACAGTATTCTACGAACGTCCATACCCTAAGCTCTTAATTGGTACTAAGATGTTAATTGACTTCGATCAACATCAACATCAAAAAGGGGGTGCAAATACCAAAAGTTTAAGGGAAAAAGACAAGTGACCATTTTGGTCCCTTTGCTTTTCCTTTGGTCAATTGATTATAATTTTTATAGAGATTGAAGAACCAACTTCCCTTTGCTTTTTCCTCTTGTATAATCACGGACAAAAGACTTTGTTAACCGTATGAATTGGGCTCCACTGCAGGATCTGACCTGAGTTGAATAGAATCATTAGGGCTCCACTACAGTACATAGTAATAGATCTTATATTCAGCAAGATTACTTCAATGTAATATATCTTCTCTTTGGACTTGGGCCAATTTTTTGTCATAAGGGGGGAAAGGGCTTTAAGTAATGGACAAATAGGTCCAGTCACAAAAGTCATCACCAGGATTCCAGGAACATATATTGGGTACGTGATTTCCACTAAATGAATCATTAACGGCCTGGACTACTTCAAATTAATTGAAATTAATTTGTGGCTGTTACTTCCTGAACCTCTCATTCTTCTTCCTGTACTCCCATTTTAAAATATCCCTCAACTACCCTTCTCATTCTTCCTTATTATGTTTTCTGTTACTGTATTTTTTTTTTTTTTTTTTGTATTTTTCATTCCTTATACATAAACAATTATAATTACTTAGATTTAATTAATTTTAAGTTTGATACACTATCTCAAATTAAAGATAACATTTTAAATAAACCATGTTTTAAGACTATAATAACATTAACTAATCCTAAAATGGATTTCAGTTTTATATTGTAAAATTTGCTACATATTCATTAAACAATTTGTTTTTATTGGAAAAAATATTCATTATTAAAATTCTGAAAATCTGATCTCTTTAGTTTTTTTCTCACTCAATAAGAAAAAATATTCATTATTAATATTAAAATATTTATTATTCTCTTTAATTTATTTATATTTTTTTAAATAGTCGTAAAGTATATGAAAAATTTGCGTGTTATTTACAATGTCTTACATTAACTGCATCTTATTCATTTAAAATATCTTCGCTTATTAATCTCTAAAAAAAAGGATACATATATGAAAAAAAATTAACTCAACCTCTCGTAATTAAGGACAAAAATTGATGTCCAAAAATATCTAGTGAAGGTATTTTGAGCATAGGTGTTTTGATCGGTAAGAAAATTGGTGTATTTACAAATTACCACTACTAGAAAAAAGAGTAGGGTACAATTTTTAAGACGATTTTGTTAAGAATTGTTTTCGAAATTCATTTTTTTTTATAATAAAATGGATGTTTTTATGATGATTCTCTGAAAAACCGTTTTAGAAAGTGGACCTTCTAAGACGATTTTTCGCAAAAATCATTTTAGAAGATATACTTTCTAAGAGAATCGTTTTAAAATTCTCAATTAAAAAAAACATTTCTAAGATAATTTTTCGCAAAAACCTTTTTAAAAAAGTACATATTTTAAGACGGTTTCTAGATAATCGTCTTAGAAATGTTTTAAAAAAAATTAAAAAATTGAGAATTTTAAAACAGTTCTCCACAAAAATCGTTTTAGAAAATAGACCTTCTATAACAGTTTTTTGTAATGTATTTTTTAAAAAGAAAAATTAAAAATTGAGAATTATAAGATGGTTCTCAACAAAATAGTCTTAAAAAGTAAGCCTTCTAAAACATTTTTTTGGAGAGAACTGTCTTAAAATTCTCAATTTAAAAAAATGATTTTAAAAATTTGAAAATTCTAAGATAATTCTCAAAAAAACGTCTTAAAATGTTTTTTTTAAAAAAAAATAATTCCTCATATTTTATTATTAAGGAGAAGCTTAAACCATTAAAATATCTACTAATTTATTACTATATCAGTTTCTTATTAATTAAAGTAGAAATAAATAATGATAAGTCATAATAATAGTCCGTACTAGCACAATACTTATATGATCTAAAGTTTGAATTACATCTAGAATAAAGATGAATCAATTGGGAAGTGTCTAAATTTTGCAATTGTTACTGCCAAGAAAATAACTTCATTTTGTTTCTTATTTCAAATCCATTCTACTGTGAACCACATAATCAATGATTAACAAATTTATTGGGTTATACTAAACTTTCAAAATATACAAAACTAAAACTTTGCTTCAAGTAAATTAATTATATAGATAAAAAAAGTTTGAACCACAAACTTACATGCTGCTTCCGCCCTTCAGGACTGCATTTGGTATATTGCCACTAAGCATATTACCTTTTAGGTAGCTAACAAAAGCAATGCCAAACTCATTGTGTCATACTTGAACATAAAAGCAATTATTCAATTTTATTATAAAGAATTACGTACATAACATGGTTCTGGAATCACGAAAATTGGTTGAATATTATCTCTTTTGTTTTTAGTCAAAATTAAAGTGTCAACCTACAATTTAGAGTAAGATACTTACATATATCTTAGACGCCTTGCACTTATAATTGCTGGAATTTGCGCAACAAGCATGTTAAAACTGACATCCCTATTATAATTTTTTTTCTAAAGTAATTTCAATTTTAATAAGGCAATGTTGTTTTACCGGCAACATGAATCATACAATAATAGAAGCAGCTTTTAGAACAAAGTTAAAGAAAGTCCATAACAAGGATAGTGCCAATTCATACAGATAAAACATAATACGATTGGTAAGTGATAACTTCTTTCCTGTGTCTCCTGACAAATAAGTTTGATGTTTACAGATTTAGAAAATAGATATTGTGACCCTTGAAGGTATGATGAACCACAGAGCTTTGCACTGATATTGTCTGTCTGGTACAGTCCTTTCAAAAAAAAAAAAGATATTGTATGGTACAATTATTCAAATTCAGATTATTAAGTTGTTACCAAAAGTACTTAGCTCATTCTCATACTGATATTTGCAATGTATTTGCCTTTTAGCTACTAACTTCCATATATTCAAACTTGATTTAAATACGCATTGCTTAGAATTCAGTTAGCAGAAAATCTTCTCGTTTGTTTTTACTTTTTACTTTTAATGTAGTTATGATTTATTAAATATGTCCCTAACTTGAACCTTGGATTAGAGTCCTAGAGCAAAAAAGCCCTTCACACAATAGGCCAATCAACTCGGCCCCAACCAAGACAGGACATCAGGGTCCTCAAACGATTACAGGAGAGAGATTCCCTATCAAACATTCCTCCAGCAGTTATGAGGGATGTTACTCTCCAGAATCCACAATCACTAGACAAGGATTTGTCTATGAACCCAGACAATAATCATCCGTGTCACTGCCAACATAAGGAGAAAGACCATTTTAGGTAAAGACATACTCCCCAAACACCATCTATTAGATAACATATACTAGATATATCTTATCTAATAAGATATACATCTTATCTAATACCATCTCCTAGTGCACAATGCTAACTTGGGTATTGGAGCGTCATTGTAGGTACTCCCCACTGCTCACTTCCACAAATGTTCACCTTCATCATGAACTAGGTAAGTCCTATACCTTGAAACTTGGACTGAACAAAATGCATGATGAGAATAGAAACAATCAAACATCTAATGGGGCTATTGACATGTCTTTTTAAATTGACTGGCTTTTATTTTCTTTACCCTCTTCTTTTAAACAATGTTGAAATTGTCAACATGTCAAAATCCAAAGAAAGCCTTATTTACAAGATCTCAGTGTCCAAAATGATTTCATAAAATTAGGCATGTAAACATTGTTTAAGAAGTGGGCAACAAATTTTTTTTCTCAACCATCATTTGTCAGAGTAGATAAATTAAAGTAGCCTATTCTTATTAAACAGATATGCAGAATAAACATGTTATAGGCACATAAATCTTCACATGCTTACTTACAAATTCTTCAAAGCCACCATTGTCCACAAATATATGAAGGTATCACATCAGATAAGTTACAATTCCTTAAAACCCTTAAACACAAAAATGAATGATGTTAAACTTCAGATTAAAAGTCTAAACTCTAAAGAATAAAGTTTTCACATTTAAGAAACAAAATATGAGAAAATATTATCAATAGTAGCAGTGAATGTACAAAGTAATCAAGCCTTTCATGTTTCCCAGAAAAGGAAAGTCCTGACTAGGACATTCTATATCACTTATTCTTCTGTACAAAGATGTGCTACCATGAGCTAGAATATAAATATGATAGACAATAATGAAGTCCAAAATATATCATAACAAGTATAATTAAAAAGAAAGATACACTTACAACCATAGTTATGAAAATTGGTTCGGTCATTGACCCGGTAGAGATAGTGGATCAGTGGTCCAACCGGTAAGTCAGTAATTGGTCCGATTTGACATGGTCTATGTAAAAAATTTTAAAATTATATTATATATAAGTATATAAATAAGATTATTTGATTAATAAAAGTATACTAAAAAATTCAAAATAAAAATTGAAATATTAAAGTTAATAACATAAATAAAGTGTATTAATAAAAAAAGAGTGTAAATAACAACTACTTAATTAAAACAAAAATTCTGTTTTTAATTCAAAAAAAATGGGCCAGAAGGAGTATGCTAGGTAATAAAGGAAGTGCAGAAAGCAAATATGTTTATGGATTAGGCCCAAATAGTAAAACCTAATCCCATGTATATAAAAACTTATCTTCTCCATATCAGCCAATTTTTCTGGCACAATTGGATTGACGCTTTCTCTTCCGTTTGCATCTTTCTCTTCTGCAATTGGAGGAGTGAAGCTAAGTGAATCTTTCTCTTCTGTTTATCAGTATATAAAAGCTTATATGTAGAAATATATAAGTAACATTCCTCTTCTGCAGTCTCTATTTTTGTGCTTCTTCATTTTGGTGCTTCGCTTCTTCAATTCTGGTGCTTCTTCCAACTTCCTCTTTTTCAGCTTCTTCAATTTTGGTGCTTCTTCGAGTTTTGAAAACCGTTCGATTTTGGCTAGTTTGGGCCGGTTTTTACCGATTTTGTCCGGTTTTGACCAAGTCGACTACATGATCGGTTCAATAACAGAATCAGATCGATTATGTTACCGGTTCCTGGTCCAACCGGTCGGACCGACCGGTCTGGTCTAGTTTTAATAACTTTGCTTACAACTATTCTAAGTTATTCAAGAGAGAGATATTTGATGGAATGGGTCCCTCTAGTCCACTTCCATGCATTTCTGTTTATGCATTTACATTGATAAGAATATGGAATTGGAGTTGGGGTTGTGCAGAGGTTGAGGGACCTCACATGATGGGTTTGAGGTGAGTGCGGTGACGAATGAGAACGAGGTGGAGACCTTGATGTTGTGGATGCCGAGGTCACGAATGTAGGGGTAGGGCTAGGGGAGGAGGGAGGGAAAGAAGAAAAAGAATTGAAGATGAAAATAAGGATGAGTGAGAGAGAGCCACTGACTTTAAAAATCTCGCATTCCTTTCGAAGACGATTTCCAAAAAGCGACATTGTATTCTCGCATTCTACATCAGTTCTTAGAGAAATCAATGTCAAAATGGGTTTTCAAAGGTGATTTTGATAAAATCATCTTTAAAAAATTGCAACTATTTAC
Organism: Glycine tomentella; assembly: GCA_007407185.1. Lineage (NCBI taxonomy): Eukaryota > Viridiplantae > Streptophyta > Magnoliopsida > Fabales > Fabaceae > Glycine > Glycine tomentella. Next base: position 308,620 of record PYAF01002615.1, read on the forward strand.
AAAAATACTACCACTTTACTTACGACATCAGTTTTTGTAGAACCGTCGTAAAATCAGCATCGTAGAAGACCATTTTTGTAGTAGTGTACAATCTAATAGTTTGTGCAGATAGTTAGGTTTTTTTTTTCTGAATTGTGCAGCTGTTATGAAACAGTATATACCAGATCAAGGCCTGAATTACTAATAGCCGGCTGGATTTTCTTAAAATAACTGGAACTAATGGGTTTAGCGCTTATATAAATGGCCTAATGATGATTAATGACCCATTTCTTCCACTTGCATCAATTGATTATGATTTCCCAGACTACTCAAGTGGTGGCTTCCTGGGACTCTTCAACAAAAAAACAGCCTTCAACACTTCCCTAAACCAAGTGGTTGCTGTTGAGTTTGACAGCTTTGCAAATGAATGGGACCCTAATTTCCCAGAGTCTGATTCTCCTCACATTGGAATTGACATCAATTCCATTAGGTCTGTGGCAACTGCGCCATGGCCACTTGATATTCAACCACAAGGGTCAATAGGAAAGGCACGCATAAGCTACCAATCCTCCTCCAAAATATTGAGTGTCTCTGTGGCTTATCCAAATAGTCCTGTGAAACTAAATGCCATTGTTTTATCGTATCCCGTTAACTTAGGGTCGTTCTGTCTGAATGGGTCCTAATCGGTTTCTCTGGTGCCACCGGTGACTTGGCTGAAACGCATGACATTCGTTCATGGTCTTTCAATTCCTTCTTGTAGAGCATGCAGCACAGGTGGGAGAAGAGAAGAGAATAAAGTGCATATATATTGAGAGAATGATCGATGCTGCTCCTTTATGGTTTGATGGATGTGTTGTTAGTTGTTACTGTTTGTGAGATTTCTGTTTCAGGTTTCCTTAATAAGGATTGGTTTAAAATTATGAATAATATTTATTTGCATGGGCGCTAGTAATATCAATACTTCTCTTCATGTTACATCAAATATTTATGTGTTTGCCTATCTAGTTTTTGTCTTTTCGGTGTTAGGAGAATTAAGAAGAGCGAATTGAGAACCATAGTAACTAGGTTTCAATTGCATGAGTCCATTCAATTTTATTTTTTTAAAAAAGAAGTACCAAGTATAGATAGATCGATAAATAGAGATAGAGGGAGAGGGGGAGAGAGAGAAAGAAAAGACGGCTATACTACTCTTAAGTGAAACAAGATAATAAAATACATAAAAGTTTCTAAAAATTATGTTTCTAACATTCTTTCTGAAACTCACGGATGTATCAATAGGAAATATTAAGACTTTATGGCCTCTAATCTCTATGACTCATTTTTATGCAGTTGGAGTTAATTTCCTGCAGATTCCACGTACTGAGTCTTGTGCTCTGCTTCTAAGAGATGTAATGGACCTGCCTATGGCCCAATTAAGTAATTTTTTTGTAATTTTTGGGCTTAGCCCCCCGTAATACAAAAACAAGGATGTGTGACGGTGTCATGTTGAAAGTGATGTTGAGAGAAATGCAAATCAATCTCAATGTGCTTTCTTTGTTTGTGGAAAACTAAGTTGAGTGATTTGCTCAACAATTATGTTATCATAGAGTTGGGCTAGAAAAAAGAGATGTCCATACCAGCAAGTATTAAACGCAACTAAACCATTTCTAAAATAGTGAATGCGATGATCAACTTCATTAAAAAAAGTAGAGACAATGGCTTGCTTTTTATAGTCTACCAAGAAATAAGAGGATCTCCTAGAAAAATTCCAAAACCTATGGTAAACTTTGACTAATTAGTAGAATCAACACCCTAATCAGCATCTAAGTAGGCAGGTAATTTCTAGGAACTAGGAAGATGAAAAAAGAGAAGTTTGAAATTGAGTGCCCCAAAGATAACATATATTGTCAAGAACATTTGCCTAGCAAACTTAAGTAGCAAAAACAGCAAATTGACTAATAACATGAGCTGCATAAGCAATATAAAATCTAGTGATGGTAAGATACATTAAACTACCAACAAATGTACAATATAAAGTGATATTTCACAAAAGGAACCCCATCAAGAGAGTTATATGGAGCATGAAGAGTATATGTTTCTTGAGTATCAGAAAGACGAGTTTATTCAAGAATGATAGCAATGTATTTAGATTGAGACAGAAGATATCTTCTAGGAGATTTTTTTTTTAAGGCCAAAAAAGGCTAAGCCAAGGCTCAATGACTGTGATCATTCCAACGAGATGGGCACTACCACAGTCAAAGATCCAAAACAACAAAGACAAAATATATTGATAATGAAAGAGAGAAACAAAATTAGATGGGGGCGATAACCGAATCCATTGCAAGAGAAAAACAAAACTCTTCTTAAACCTATAATATGGGATAGCTTTTCTATCATTTACTAAAAATACTAGTAATAATGGTAGGGACAAAATCCCTCCAACAACAACCTTTTTATAGACGACCTGTGAGAGACAAACTTATATGCACACTTATTTCCTTCATGGTAAATGTGGTAGATCTAGTCAAGATCAAAGTTTTATTTTTTTTCATTTATTTCTAATGCGTACGTCAAGGAACAATTTCACATTCTTAACAGTTTGAAGGCACAAGCATTGTATCGCATTCAAGAGCCATTCCAAAGCTTTTTCCACGTCCTTCTGGTTAGCAATTTCGATTGCTGTGATAACAGCCATGAGCTCAGCAAAAAAGGCATTTTGAGTTACTTCAATTCCCAAAAATATATTGAAAAGTGCCTATTTAATATTCTTTATTACTTTTTATTTACTTAAAAAGAAAGTATATTAAATATTTTCAATTTTAAATATAATTTATTAATTCTGTGATTAACCATATACGAGTGTATTAAATTTACTTTCAATCACTTGTAAAATAAAACTAATTAACCATATTTATATATTTGGATAGACATTGGATGAAAAAAGAAAATAGTTGGACAACAATCTCTATTGTAATTTTAAACCAATCCTTGTTTGGGAAATCCGAAATAGAAACATCACATTATAGTAACAACACAACACCCATCAAACCATAAAGGAGCAGCATCGACCATTCTCTCAACATGCATACCCTTTATTTTCTTCTCTTCTCCCACCTGTGCTGCATGCTCTACAAGAAGGAATTGAAAGACCATGAAAGAATGTCATGCGTTTCAACCAAGTCACCGGTGGCACCAGAGAAACCGATTAGGACCCATTCAGACAGAACAGCCCCTAAGTTAACGGGATACGATAAAACAGTGGCATTTAGTTTCACAGGACTATTTGGATAAGCCACAGAGACACTCAATATTTTGGAGGAAGATTGGTAGCTTATGCGTGCCTTTCCTATTGACCCTTGTGGTTGAATATCAAGTGGCCATGGCGCAGTTGCCACAGACCTAATGGAATTGATGTCAATTCCAATGTGAGGAGAATCAGACTCTGGGAAATTAGGGTCCCATTCATTTGCAAAGCTGTCAAACTCAACAGCAACAACTTGGTTTAGGGAAGTGTTGAAGGCTGTTTTTTTGTTGAAGAGTCCGAGGAATCCACCACTTGAGTTGTCTGGGAAATCAAAGTCGATTGATGCAAGGTAGAAGGTGAAGCCGTCGCCGTGGAGTGGTGCACCCTTTGTGTTCACGATGAAGGAGAACTCGGTGGCGAAGTTTGCGACTCTCCCAGTTTTTGCGTCGGAGAGATGAAGTGCTGCATAGAATGCTGAGAGGCCAACGCTGTGTTGAGTAGGGTTTCCGCTTTTGTCCTTTTTGGTGAGTTGTAGCACTCCACCTGTTGTCTTGGCACTACCATCGAGTAGTATGTTTAAAGCATCTGGCTCAAAGCTGGGTAGGTTGAAAGAAAATGAGTCTGATTTGGTGCTGGTGATTAGCAAGAGGAAGGTCATAAGGAAAACAGATTTAGGGTTTTGAGCTGCGTGGTTGGCCATTGTGTTGTTGTTATTGTTGATGTGAATGATGATGATGCTTAGAACGAGGGAAGAATATAGCTATTTATAGGCCTTTGGGTTTTGAAGGATGTTTTAGGAAAATAATTAAACAACAATACATTTGGCCAAACTAGGGTTTGCATAGTTTAGCCTTTGTCAAACATAGGCGAAAAGAGCGAGGAAGATTTCCTATCAAAAATAAACAATCAAGGTTAATCTATTAGTCCAAGATATGTTTGACAAGATGTTTTTGGACATCACTTTTTGTCCTTGGAGAGATTTGCTTTGTTCCAAACAATAATGTATATAACTTTTTAGTTGTTAATGAACCAGGACATTTTCAATGAACAAGATACAGCTGTGTAATTAAACTATAAATAATGCTTCCAAGTAAACGAGTTATACCTTGTTATCAATAAAATTAACATGCGTTATTCATATACAGCATGAATTGCCGGATAAGAAATGGGTCATATTTAACTCTTGAACTTTACTGAAAATGGTTAATTTATTTCATAAAAAGTAATGTTACTAGCTGTAAAAAATCTCTCAAAACAAAATTATATAATAAAGAGAGAGGAAAAAGGAGAAAAAAGAAAAATATGAAGAAAAATTATCTAAAAACTTTAATTTGATTTGAAATATATATATATATATATATATATATATATTACTCTAAAAAAATTACTAATTTATGTAGTCTTCTATTAGAGATGAAATTTTGTTCTCGTGCACATATTTGTTTTTTTTTTTAGGTTGATAAGGAGAACATCCAAATACTTTTGAGTTTAAACAATATTACTTAAATAACATATGAATGATTTTTGCCATCCCGTAAATCATCGTGTAAATGGCTTCAGTCCTTGAAGCCAATTTGTTTCCTTCTAACTTAATTAAAAGAGTCGGGGTAAAGGTCTATCCCATTCTGGTGTGGACTGGGTGGAAAGAGGAGAGTAAAGAAAAAAATTAAAAAAGAGAAAAGATAAAAAAAAAAAAACAGATATAATTAGTGAATGTGATGAAATCATGAAACAAAAAAGACATGAAAAAAAAAAAGTTTGTGTGTTTATAATTTTTCAATTTAAAATGTAAGATCTCAAAGGGTACAACGATTTAACACAACAATTTTTCTTATCCCATTTGGCCTCCATCCATGCATCGATCGGTAACGTAGGATTTCATATTATCCCACAATATATGATGGAATGTACGAGTATAAATGTATAATTAATAATAATATAACGTAACTAGCTTACAGATTACAAAATTTTTTTAAAAGTTGAAAGACAAGTTGAATATGACTACATAAACAAGGTGTTAGCCAATATAATATATGGTTGACACTATATATACTTATGACATTTTTTTTGGTAGTGCAATTATGCCTAGCTTTCATGCATTTTGCAAATATTTCTCACCAATGCGTATCCAGGAGCATATTCTAATCTCTTTTTTTTTTTTTAATAAACTGATCGTTTTCAGACAGAGATATCCAAACTTTTTCTGATCATGTTTTGGACTTGTATATTCAAACTTTTGTAAAATTCCCTTGGATTTTCCACCTTAATTAGTTGGCGAAAACGGCAAAAATAATTAAACTTAACATACTATGCGATCTGCATGCCGTATTATTCGGCAATTGTATTCTTATTTATATTCTTAGCTGGCCAAAGAGACCTATATATATAACCTCAGTCCTCACATTGCTTCAAGCATCTATCACCACACAATGGCTTTCCCCAACTCAAAACCTAACCTCCTTCAATCTCTAAGTCCCCTTATCAAATTTTTCATCCCTTTCCTCTTGTTGCTACAACATGACAGTGTCAAGTCACAACAACAACCCTCATCCCCAATGTCAGCATACGAAACCGTTGGCTTTGGCTTCTCTTTTTTCGAAAAAGATGATCTAAACGTACTTTTGATCGGCAATGCCTCAGTATCTGGTGGGGCTCTAAGGTTAACCAACACCGACCAACTTGGCAAACCAGTTCCACACAGTGTTGGAAGAGCAGTGCATATCACACCGATACACCTATGGAACAAGAACAACGGAGATCTCGCGGACTTCACCTCTGATTTCTCCTTTGTCGTGAACCCTAAGGGTTCAGCCCTTCGTGGTGATGGCTTTGCCTTCTTTCTTGCACCAGCCAACCTTAACTTCCCCAAAGACTCAAGTGGGGGGTATCTTGGTCTTTTCAAGCCCGAAACTGCACTGGACCCTTCTTTAAACCAAATAGTTGCCATTGAGTTTGATAGTTTCACCAATGATTGGGACCCCAATTCACCAAACCAGTCTCCTCATGTTGGAATTGATGTTGACTCTATTAAGTCAGTGGCAACTGTGCCATGGCCTAGTGAACTTGAACCTGATAATGCTGTAGCACATGCGAGCCTGAACTATAACTCCGAGGACAAGCGCTTGAGTGTGTTTGTGGGTTACCCTGACAATAGGAATGCCACTGTCTCTACTTTTGTTGATTTGAGGAATGTTTTACCCGAATGGATCAGAGTTGGTTTCTCTGCCTCCACTGGTGACTTGGTTGAAACACATGACATTCTTAACTGGTCTTTTGAAGCAGCCTTGTAGATCCAGCGGCTCTCAGAGTTGAAGGAGATCATATCCACCGCTTCCTTTTAATAGAAACAAAACGTTTCCCTTTGTGGATTCTGTCAAAGTTATAATTGTATGGTTGTTGGTTGAGTACGTGATTTCTTCCATTAATAACATACCCTCCTCATATTTATATTAAACCATTGGCATTATTTTTTTTTCTTAAGTCAGTGGAATTCTTCAATAGCAAACTAAATTTACGTAGTTAACCAGTTTGTCTTACGTACGTATTCGTTGATTTAAAACCCATGTTACTGCATGTTCAATCAATCAATATATATATATATATATATATATATATATATATATGTGTGTGTGTGTGTGTGTGTGTGTGTGTGTGTGTGTGTTAAACCTAAAGTAATATGCATGAGAAAGAGAGACGGAGTCCAATCCCACTAAGAGACGTACCAACGTTAATAGATAGTGCGAGATGGAAAAAGATAAAGAACACATAAAAAATATATAATGTAAATTAAGTGAAGTTATATATATATATATATATATTAGTGAATTTAACTTTCTCTCAAAAAAAGAAAAGTGAATTTAATTTAGTTCCTGAACAATTCTTCTTCTTCCTACCCAATGTCTAACACGTTAAAAATTTATAATTTACAAGAGAAAAGTGAATGTAAGTAAATTTTGAAAAGTTTGTTAACGATACCCAGCTACTTATATTTTTGTTTTAGGTAGATTACGTTAGTTTTCTTAAAGCACACTAAATCATTTTAGAAAATTTAGTGACTAACACTAAATCATTTTCTTAAAGCACATTAATGTTAGTCACTAAATTATCTTGACTATATTCTTACGTAAAGTAATGTTTATTGGGCTAAAATCTATTTCTTTTTTAAAAAAATTATCTTAGACCTCTAAATATCTAGGCATGGCTTTGTCACCACCCCTTCTAGGCATAGCATGACCTCTCCGAGGATGCGTTGGACTTCCACCCTCTACACTCACCTTGTTCATGCCATTGAACTATTAATCGGGTGGTCACCAAAGTATGTTTCATTTTTCTTTCCCTTGTCTTCTATTCTTTTTCAATAATTATGCATCTTCCCCAAGTTGTGTTCAAGTGGTAAAATTGGAAATGAATAATTATTTTATTTTATTTTCTTCTTACATGTTTTCACAATTAATCTTTCTTTTACATGTTTTCACAATGGATGTGAAGGATCTCACTTTGGAAAATGTTAAGTCTCATTTGCAGGTAATCTCACTTGTTTATGAATTTCTTGAGCTCATGGATTTTTTTCATGTTATTTTAACTTTCTTTATAAAGTACTACTATATTATTTAATGTTTATGATGATCAAATTTAAATCCAGACATACTAAATGGTGAGAACTACAAATAGGACGGTGGCTTCATCAGGTAGTGTCTATTTCATTCTATCTTACATTGCTAGAAGATTAAACCGTGAATGTCTAATTAATATTCTTAATTCATTATTGTCCATCTAACTTTTTTTATCTGTCTGCTTTAATCATGAATTAGGGCAATCAGATGTTAATCAAGATAAGGAATATCATGGGAAATATTCTTTCGATGTGTTCAGTTGTAACAAAAACACACACATATGCACATGTGATAATTGCTATCATACGTAAATTATACATTTAAATCACATAGTAATTATCTTCTTTTTTCTCTTTTAACGCTTCTTTTGTGATTAAAACATAGGAATTTAACTTCTTCTGAGCTTTTATCCAACAGATGCTAAAATTAGTTGATTTATAGTGTGTTGATTGTATTTGTTGTAGCATTACACATCACAGACCTGGAAGATGAATTAAGGATCTGAAGTAGCGCATTAAGCACAACAGGCTCGCTTAGCACGATAGGCCAACTCAACGCTACAGGCCCACTTAGCGCATGATCACTTATCCAGCTGGACTCTGCATGCGCACGACCAATATCGAGAAACACGAGTGAGCTACATTTTGAAGATAAAAGGAGGGAGAAACACTGTTTTATTCATTCAGTAAGCAGGAGAGAAACCTAGGGCACGAACAAAAGAAGAATTCACTCCATAGAAGCTTGCTATACATCATTGTTCTCCCATTTTCTTCCATTCCCTTCCATTGTCTCTTGTTTTCCTTTGTTTTTGTAAGTCTTTCATGATAATGAGAGGCTAAACCACCAATTGTTAGAAGCTCAGCAACCAAACACTCTTGATGCAATGATTCTCACTATCTATTTAATGTTATTTTTGTATTATTGTCTCTTTTCTGAGTTTATTGTCATGTTTATGGTTTGATCATCCATGTGCATGTAGTGTTATGGGGTTTATGCATTAGAAAATATGTATATCCTAAAAATTGGAAAACAACATCTAGATAATCTATATCTAGGAATAGAATGATATTGTTTAGCCTAAATATGCATCTTTACTCTTAACACAAATTATTTGATGTAGCTCTTGAGGGATTAAGAGTGAACCTAAGTAATTTAGGTTCTTCCCTATGAAGAATCATGATTAGAGTAGGATAAGAACTAAAGGTAATACGTGAAATAATGTTAAATGGCGAAAAATCTTTAATATTGCATCAAGAGTAGTTATTCTGAATCAACTATCAATTCACCTCTCTTTGTGTTTTCTCTCTTGCACATAATTTGTTTTGTAATCTATTTTACCTTGAATTTATATATACATGCATTATCACTTTGCAGATACTAAAATTTAGTCTATCAATTGCTTAAAATTAGACATATACGAATTTTGGGTTTAATCAAAGTCCTTGTGGACTCGACACTTGGATTTATCGTTTTAATTACTACTTGAACGAATTGGGGCACTTGCCAAGGAGTTAATGTGTTAGAACAATTGGATTATAAAACATTAATAAATAATTGGTTAAATGTTACTTTTGATTCATTATGTTTTAGTGTTGTTTCATTTTGATACATTAAGTTTTAAAAGTTTCATTTTGGTTCTTTGTGTTTTCAAAAGTTTTATTTTGATTTTTTATGTTTTTGAAAGTTTTTATTTTGATCATTTGTGTTTTAAAAAGTTTTATTTAGATTATTTATATTTTCAAAAGTTTCATTTCAATCTTTTACTTTTTTGAAAGTTTCATTTTGCTCATTTTTTATTTCTGTTAAAAAATATTAGTGTCTCGTTAACATTCAGATTTGTAATCTCCATCTACCAAACAACACTATCGCGCTATTCCATAGTCACACTGCAACCCACCACTAGTAAAAAAATGAAACATTGAACCTCGATGGTGATGAAAAGCTTTAGATCTGACGTGGAACAAAATAAAACTTTCGTAAACATAAAGGACCAAAATAAAAAAATTTAAAACTAAATTTATCAAAATAAAATAACACTAAAACATAATGGATCGAAAGTGACATTTAACCTAAATAATTTTGTAGCTTTAAGAAATTATGAAAGCGATAAAGATTGTCAAAGATAGAGGCTAGGATAATTTGTGAATTTTTTAATGTAATTTTTCTCTGGTAGTTCAAGCTTATAAGTCTCATGCGATAGTTCCATAGTGGCTTCAAACTCATTGGTCCAATTGTTATGTTGTCTCGGTCCATTCATTTTAATATATCATACATCTTTTGCGAAGGCAATGAATATGTTGATTGCGTTGTAAACTTTGGTATCACGTCACAAGAATTAACGTGGTGGGACAACATGCTAGCCTTTGTTAGAGATCCCTTTAGTGGGGATAGATCCGGGTTACCGAGTTATAGATTTGACTGGTTAATTTTATTTTTATTTTTTGCTTTTTAGTTATTTTTTCCTTGTAAGAATTTTTTATTTTAAAAACATTTGACTTGCAACAAGTGATGGGTTGCGCTTGGTGTCAACATTGTTGGGATGTCAAGTGTTAGCCTTGATATCCACATGTCAACATCTCATTAAAAAAAAAAACTATAGTTAAACTAATAAATTATAGGTGAACCAATTGGCTCACTAATTAAATAATCAATCGGATTTTAAAATCATTTGTAATTGTAATGATTAAATAGGTATGATTTTTGCACATTGTATTAATGGTGTTTCTTGTAAATCAATAATCTAAAGAGAATTAGATGATAACATTTATGTACCTGACATAAAGAATTGAACCAACTTGTTCGTCATGAGATTTGGATGAAATGATTGACTGAGAATGAGAATGAAAGAATACTACCCTCTACACAATGATTTGTCAAATTGTATCTTAATCGTCTACTAAAATAAGATTTAATAACCTATCATATGAGGACATAGACTTCCCATTGGACATCCACTATTACACATGATTTCTAGTAATATTCTTTTTCCTAACACTTAGTAAAAATGTTACTAAAAACTTTTGGCAACATTTAAAAAATGTCACAAAATATAAATAAATGTTACTAGTATGTTTTTGTGACATTTTTTTTTATCAAATATTACCTATAATTCATGTAGGTAAAAGTTTATCAACAACATGATTTATACACAACATTTAATATAATATCGCACAAATAGTAAATACATGTTAATAACATTTATTCATATTTGACTGTATATTTTAAATATTACCAAAAGTTTTTAGCAACATTTTTACTAAGTGTAAGGCAACATTTTCATAAACAAATAAATGATTATTTTATCAAAATTTGAATCTTCTACCTTTTACCACCAATGTCTAAATACTTAGCAATTGGATTTTAGTGAAATAATGGGAAATCAAATCATCAATGGAGAATATAAAAATTTATTCTAAGACCATGTTTTGACAAGTCACTTTAGTTAATTTTTGACTTTTTTATAACTAAAAAACATGTTTGACTTTCGGTAAATCTTTAACTACTTGTATTTACTCACATTGACAAACCATTCGTAAGATTGGTATATTATAAAATGTTTCATGTATTATTATAAGTAATTTGTGATGAATTGAAATTAATTTAAGCATATTAGTCATTACAATTTGAGATTGAAGAGAAAATTTTAATAGAACTTTTTTGAAACAATTAAAAATCAAGATTTGCCTGAAGAATAACTGAAATATTTTAAAAAAGAATAAGAAAACATAAAAATACTTTAGAAAATATTTCTTTTTAATATAGAAAATATTGACTTAAGAGATATAAATGTTTTATTATTAATATCAAATACTCTATCTAAAATTCAATTAACAATTCACTAAGATTAAAAATTAATTAATTTAATTAGTAACAATAAATTTATCTTTAATTTATACGTATTTTCCAAAATTTACC
>PYAF01002615.1:320449-353522 GCA_007407185.1 Glycine tomentella
TACATGCATTTAAAAATTTAAATTATGAAATATTTGGAAAGTTAAAACAACTAATGTAGAGTAAGTTTAACACTAATTTTTAATATCACATTGTGTTTAACATTAATTAAACATCATTAAAAACATTAAAATTAAATATATTTTAATATTAATTAAAGTAAAACACTTTATTTAAAAATTTTTAGCTCATAATTTATAACTTTTCAGCTATCTTTTTTTTTTTGGAATGAAGGAAAAACCCCTATAATTGAAAATTAAAAGTGGTCAGGAAATGGGATAGAAATTAAAAATGATATTATGATAGGAGATAATTAAAAATAATGTCTGGAATTTATAATATGCAAATTGATACTATAGATACTATAGGTAAAATATAAAATAATATAAATTAAAAATTATTTAAGATTCACAACCAAGCAGTGAATCAACCATGAGAATCCTACTTAACTCAAGCATACATTAAGAAATGATTCACTTGAGATAAAACATTGATTTGTTATTAATATGGGTGGATGAAATGGCGGAGTGTATCAGAGTTTTTATGTGACCACAAAATTTTCCTAAAGCTAAAAGAAAAATTTTATAGAACAATTGTAAGACCGACAATGTTATATGGAGTGGAATGCTGGCCAGCACATAGGTAACATGAACATAAGATAGGCGTAGCAGAAATGAGGATGCTAAGATGGATGTGATTATACGAAGTTGGATAAGATAAGAAATGAGGATATTCAACAAAAGGTATCAATGGTACTGGTTGTTAGAAACAGGGGGGGCTTGAAGAGGATTAAGATGATGAGGATCTTAGTCAAGGAAAAGTTTTAGCTTTTACATGTCATTCAATTAAAGGCATATGTAATTCTTAGATGGATAAGAGTTTCATCCTATGATCCTTTGCATTTGCATAAACATCATTTATTGACTTGCATTCATGGTTTTACAAAAGGCATATGTTTTGTAAACAAGATTTTAAAGTCTTCATGATTTCATTAAAAAAGCCAAAGTATTCACAGCTTGTTTTGGAAAAATAATTTCGTACTGTTTTAATCAATTACCAGCTAATGGTAATCTATTACTTAAGCTTTGAAGAACACATCAATCGATTACAACAATATGGTAATCGATTACTCTTCACAAATCACAGTTGAAGTCTTCTTGTGATAATCGATTACGATATGGTGGTAATCGATTACTTGGCTTGTTTTTGAAACATGACTTCCTGTGATAATCGATTACATTTCTCATGAATATTTTCCAGAAAGATTCAAGAACACTTTAATCGATTATAGTATAATAGTAATCGATTACACTTCACAAAGTCATAGAAATGTCTTCCTGTGGTAATCGATTACTTGGGACATTTTGGAAAACAAGACTTTCTGTGTTAATCGATTACATGATGATTTAATTGATTACTTTTCTCATATATCTTTTTCAAAAAGCTCAAGAACATTTTAATCGATTGAATTTGTTATTAATCAACTACATTAGTCATTTTAATCAATTACATTGACGATTTAATCGATTACATTCAGTTATAACAGTTTATTATAAATAGTTGTTGGGTCTTTTGAAAAATATAGATCATTACATTGCGAATTTTCATAAGTTTTCAAAAGTCTTCTGAAGTGAGAAAGAATATTCTTATTTCTAAAGTTCTTGTCCCACAAATTCTAAATCTTCATGTTGCATTGAAAGATTTCTTCTTGGACAAAATTTTAAATAAGTATTTGGAGAGGAAACTCTGAAACTTGTTTTCATTTTAAACCTGATTGATAAACCATATTCATTCATATTCATTGGATCATCAAGTTATGTCTCCCTATTAACTTTATTTGTAAATTCATTTTTAGAATTTTCTAAGTGTTTGTTGCTATTACAATAGAATTCTTAAGGCTTGTCTAGAGTAGGATTCTCTAAAGGGAAGAGTAGAGAAGGGTTTCTCTATGTCTTGATCACTAGGAGTCTAAAAGGGTTTTAGATTTATGTTCTTAATCTAGGGTTGATTAAGGGTGATTGTTGTAAACTTGTAAGAACTGAATTTTGTGAATAGTGAAACTCTAATCAAGTTTTTGTTAGAAGAAATTGAATGTAGTTTCTCTTGTTGAGAAGTGAACTAGCATAAGTTCTTGTGTTGATTATTTTCTTAATCTCATCTTGCTATCTTAATCTGTGATTCTTTGGTGAAATCTTATTACTCAATAAGTGAAGGTTTTAGCAGTTGTTTTCTTGAGTTGATTGATTTGATTGATTGAAGCATTCTTGGTTTTATTGTGATATGATTCTATTACTCTAATTCTTTAAAAAAAATTAAAAGGCCAAGTTTTAACCAATTCACCCTCTCTTGGTTATTGTGTGTGTTCATATTGTTTTCATCGGTATGTGAAAAAATGAGGAAATATAGATTGAGGTGGTTTGAGCACGTTCTGAGAGGGCCACTAGATGCTCCCTTAAGAACAAGAGTTTGTTACCAAGAACTCGAAACAAAGACAGGTAAATGTCGACCGAAACTTACTTGGGGAAATATAGTTAAATAAGACCTAATAAGTGGGATATAGATTGACGAACGATATGTCTTAGAACGGAGTGGATAAAAGCTATAAGTTTGGTGGAGGATTAAATTCATTAGTAATTCTATGTTCTAGTCGTTCCCTAGTTTTAGTTAATTTCCTCTTTATTTCTCCCTTCTTCCTTCCTCCCCTCTTTTATTTTAGCTTATTTTTTCTCTCTTTTGTCTTATTTTCACTTTTTTTTCCCTCTCCCTTTCTCTTTCTTTGTCTTATTTCTAATCTATCATTGGGTTCATCTACCACCGACCTCAATTAACTTGGTTTAAAGGTGTTGTTGATGTTGATGTGAACAAAAATAAATTAAAACAAAAATACATGCATTTGAAAATTTAAATTACGAAATATTAGAAAATTTAATATATTTAATATACAGTAAGTTTAATACTACTTCTTGTATACCACTATAATTGTTGTGTAAGAGAAAAAAAAATTGTCCTAAAATAATTGTCATTTTGTGTTTTAATGTAATATTAATTACATTTTTCAACTTATATCATTTATAATATAAATGGTGGAGAACAAAAATTATAAATGAATTAATGATTATATAAGATTAATTTCATAAAATTATTATTCTCTTTCATATATTTATTATTTTTATTGGTCCGTGTAAAACAATCTAAGATGATTATTATTTTGGAATGGAAGTAAATTTTAATATCTCATTGTGTTTAACATTAATTAAATAGCCTTGAAAAACATTAATGAAATATTTAAATATTAAATAATGTAAAATGCTTTAATTTTCTGTAATTAATTAATGCTCAAAAATACATTTTTAAGGGGAATTCCTCAAAAATACTATTGATTTCATTTTATATAAAATATTTCACAACCTTAGAATGTATCAATTAATTACTATTTTTGATACAGATTTATCAATTAATTACTATGGAACACCTAACTAGAGATATTAAATTTGAATTTTGATATGCAATTATAGTAAATATTTGTACAGAAAGTTTTGTCATTTATAATAATTTTATTCAACTCAATTAAAATTGTTTTCTACAAGGATATCTTAGACCTATACAAAAAATTGAAATAAAACATTTTTCAAGGTGGGAGAGAGGTTGGTATATAAAATTAAATATATAATTAAATATGAATCCGATCAATGATATATAAGAGAAAACTATTCTTGTTTCTGATATCTGAAAAAAAAATACAAATATAATTAAAGAACCACAACTTTTAACATTTTAAGAAATAAACAAAATATGATTTATGTTTAAAGAAGAAATAAATTATAATTTTACTAAATTGGTTAATATTAGTTGACAATAATGAACAATATAAGTTGAATAATGGCTATATATACGAGGGACTCTCAATTTTAAGAAAAGTTCATCAACTTCTTGCCCTCCAGATCGGCCGTGCTCCATAATCTCTAGGAGGCACAGGTTCGTAGAATTTTCTGATATCTGCTTTTTTTTTTTTATTTCTTCTGTTATTTTGATGCTTTTTTTTTTGTGAATTTTATTTAGATAACATATGCAAACTTACACACACAAAAATTGAGAGGCTATTTTTTAATATTTTTTATAATTAAACATATATTGTATAAGAAAATATATAATATACACTTTCTCCTTTATGTCATATTCATCAAATCATCTCATTATTTTTAGGATAAATAATAATTTTTGTTCTTGAATGTATAGAGTATTGACAAATTCGTCCTTAAAATATAGAAATTCAAATTTTTGTCTCTGGAAGTGAAAAAATATACAAATTCATTCATCCATTAACTTTCGTTCGTTAATTAAAAGATCATACGTGACATGTTTAGGGACGAATTTATCGACGCTTTACATATTTAAGGATTGAATTTGTCAGCATTCTATCAAAAATATGATTTAATCTTCATTTTTTATTTTTTTTAATCATTACAAACATAAAATTGCATAAATACTTAAAAAATTAGAAAAGTAATTAAGTATAAGTTAGAACAAATATATATAATAATATGAGAGAAGCTTACTTCTTTTTATATTTTTATGATGAAAAAATATAATAAATTAGTTTTGCTTTCAATAAATTATATATATATATATATATGAAAAAGTTTTTAAAATATCCAAATTCAATGAATAGGTTTACTTAAATGATATCACAAACTTTGAATTTCATATATAGGAAAGAGCTTTTGTTTGGAAAATTTGTTCCACCACGAGATTTTCAACTTAAAATAAGTTTTCTCTCTCAAAAAAGGCACTTATAATCATAAAAAATACAAGAATTCGTAATAATACTTGAAATAAAAACATATATTTTTATAATATCAAGCGTGGTTACTGAAATTTAATTTTATTCTTGTCTATCATTTAGTAAAAAAAAAAATAATAGAAACATATATATATATATATATATATAAATTTTAATAATATCAAGCACGGTCTCAGTTAGTCGAAAACAAAACAAAAGAATAATAATTTTCTATCTTAATTTTATTATTCGTTAATTATGTGGAATCATTAACATTATTTTACTTATTTGATTGCCAGTGATTCAGTGCAGCGTTGTAGTAGTGGCTCGCTAGTGCTTATTGTGAAGAAGAAAATAGAATTACGTCCGCCAAGAAATCAGAGGATAGTTAATGCATATATAAATCAGGTACGTACGTATTAGTTCATCTATCTCTTAGACTCTTACTATGTACTTTTTTTTTTATATTATTAATCTTACTATGTAGAGTAATTTTGTTTCTGCATTTCATGTGTGTATAAATCGTACCTAAAAAATTTATAATTAAATATTTTGGACTAGATCCATACCATATTTTACACCTTCCAGCTGAATTAAAAGAGTCATTTCCTTTTACGGCAAAAGGATTGACTTTTAGTCCGTGGTCAATCATCACCGTGCTGTCTCAAGAGGGATTTTTTTTTTTTTTAAATTAAAATGGTAGATTTTGCTTTTAAAGTTATTGAAATATTATATATTAAAAGGATTTTACTTGTATAAATCGACTTTCACAGTCAATTTTGATTTTGTAAAATCAATTTCTGACAACTTTTACACATTATAACATGGTTGAAAATGCTACAAATTTTTTTGTCATGAAAAGTCCGTTAGAAATTGGTTTTGCAAAACTTTACATCATGTAGGTAATTTTTTTAAGAAAGTTTTATACTTTAATAATTTTAAAAGCAAAATATTCCAGTTTTACATATATAAAAAGAGTAAATTACACACATCTAGGTTTGACGAAATTATACAAATCTCTCATTCATTTTTAAAACCTACCAAAAAGCTCCCTAAATATTCACCAAATTTTACATTGTGTTCCCTCACTAATTAATGTTGTTGACACAAAGAGAGAGTGAGGGTGTTAAATGAGAATGACGAGATCAAAATAACAGAGAGAAATGACTAAGTTTTATCAATTTTATTAATGTTTGTCATTTAATGACATTGACAGAAGTAGGGGAAACTAAATTATGAAAACAGAAGAGTTTCTTGTGTAATTTTATCTAATTTTAAGAAAAAACGTGTGTAATTTATTATATAAAAAAAACCTAACAAGAGATAAGGATGTTATCTTATCGAATAAACTTAAGAAATTATTTTAGCAAATTAAGACCCACCCTAGAGAATTCTCCTTAGTTGTGTATTCCCCTAATCGAATAAACTTAAGAAATTATTTTAGCAAATTAACACCCACCCTAGGGAATTCTCCTTAGTTGTGTATTCCCCTAAGAAATAAGTGTATTATGCAAGAACAATATTATATAAACATTCATTTATTTTAAACATTTTACTTGTGTAATTTATTCTATAAAACAAAAAAACCTAACAAGAGATAAGGATGTTATGTTATTGAATAAACTTAAGAAATTATTTTAGCAAATTAAGACCCACCCTAGAGAATTCTCCTTAGTTGTGTATTCCCCTAAGAAATAAGAAGTGTATTTTGCAAACAACAACAATATATATATATAAACATTCATTTATTTTAAATATTTCAACAATATTTTTAATTTTTTATCTCTTTCTTTTTATCACAAGAGGACAAGGTTGACATACTTATAAAATTATATGTTGATGATTTCTTAGTCATAGATTAGAATCTGGAAACAATCTCTTAACATTGGAAAGATAACTCTTTTCTTAACTGCATATGGAGTCTATAAATAACGAAGTGTCACAACATAAATTTTATTATATTAATATTTTTTTTTCTTTTTTTCCCTCTAAGTATATTACAGCATAATAGGTGTACATGAAACATTTCTCCTTTGAAAATTAGTCCGCTATGTTCTAAGTCCATTTGCCATTGCCTAATTCTTAAAAAACGTCAAAATATTTTGACGTGTGCTAACTGTCAAGTGCCGATGCTTTTCCATGCCTTATTACTTGTCCTGTATCTCTTCTACTATGATTCCTTGACTCTTTCTAACTAACAAAACATGCTACTTTATACTTGGCTGAATTTTGTCCATTTCTTGTTTCGTGTGTAATAGTTTACATTTTAAAAAACCAATTTTCTTATAATTAATAAATCTTTAATTAAAGTGAAAACTGGTCATATATAAAAATTAATAGTCTTATTTTATATTATCTATAGCCGCGATAATTTATCTAAAATTAAATTAATATGCAACTTCAATTTAATTTTAAACAAAACTTTTAAAAAATTTAAAACTAATCAATATATTTTTGTTTTTTAAGGCTAAAAAAACGTATTATAAATGGGAATTTCTGCATAAGATGTGCTTGAACCTCAAAACAGAAAAGTCTGATACATGATGAGGCTTCAAAAAGCAGCCCCCCCATAAAACCAATATATCCCGAACAACAGAGCTTTGGTAACTAAAAACTGGTCGGATTATTTCATGAACCCATCCCTTAAAACAGAAAGTACTGCCCATCCCTTGAATAATAATAAAAAAAACTGCAATAGCCATAAGAATACGAAAAAAGCTTTCTTACATCAAGCTCCGGTGAAAAAGTTTTTTTTTTATCGATAAATATTAATGATAAATATTAATTGTTAGTATTATTATTTTTGTTAATAGAAGAAACCAAATTTGTAATTTGTTTTCATTTTTTTTAATCATGTAACTCAACTTATATCTTTTCCACTCACAAGCTTTATTGAGACTGATTTATCTTATGCAACAAAACATAACATACCCAAAAACCTTGGTTCCAGCACCTCCAAAACAATGATCAATATATTATTGTAAAATGTATATAACTAATTTTGATTGTTATAGTTTACCAAACGCTTTCTAATGCCAAATAAGCCAAGATATATCGAAAAGGAAATAGCATTATTGGCTGCTGTCACACTTTGATCTATTGGTCAATAGTCATAATTCCTAGATAGTATTTAATACAACCTCCTAGGTACACGGTGAAAATATAACAGAGTAGAAAACATTAGTGGTTGAGTTTCATATGCAGGTTGATATATTGGCTGCTATGAACTATCGTATGGGAAGCTTGGGTTGGCAAGAATTTAGATTCGCTTTTTTCCAACATAGGTTCTGATTTTGAAACTGGGGCAGGTTCAAATTTGTAGGCTTTTCTTACCTACAATTAAATTAAGTAGGGGATTGAAATTAAATTTTAAAACCAAATAGATTTTTCTAATACAGGTCTTCGCACGTTTGCCATACTTTAATATATACGATACCGTGTAGACTTGAGAAGAAGAAGTGGGTCATTTAATCCTAATAATGACTACATGTTGATTATTTCCTAATACTATAAGGATTAGGTATGTACCAAACGCTCCTATTTTGCTTGTTGGAATATAATTAGCTAGGATAGAAGTTTTTCGGTTTTAATTATATCAATTGACAAATTGATACCACTCCACGAATTTAATTAACGTATAACGACACGAAAGCCCTTAACAAAAACGTATATTCAGAAAACAAAAATTTAGTCAATTTTGTTAACTAAATATTAGCTGTTGTCAAGTGTTTATCGATATTTAAAAAGGTTGTTGTTAGGACTAAAATATAGGCATCTATTTTGATCAAATACATACTTAAATTTCGCAAATTAATTTTGCCAATGATTTTGCAACATATCTCAGTCTGCCATTTTATAATAAAGTCGAGTTTTTAGTGTCAAGAATGAAGACATCTCTCATCATACTTCTTTTATGATGTGTCTTTCACACTTTTTTCTTATAATTTTAAATATACTTTTTATTTTAAAGTTTTATTAAATTAGAAAATACCAGAACAAATACTTGTCAATTTTTTCAGAATGCTAAATTCAATGTTATCCTCCTAATTCATTCGACCATATAATATAACCTTTTCCCAAATTCATCCTCGTCATTCTTTCTTTAAAGACATCTATATATACCCTTCACGTGGACCTTAATTAGTCCAATGTTGAAAACTAAGTAATTAACACTTGCTGAGTTGCTATCGTGTGAGAATTTATGAAAATTGAGGGGCAGCGCCAAAAATTGTAAAAAGAAATGTAGAAAGCAGTACTTGGAAAAAGTGACAACATCAAAGAGAAGCTAAAGCTGTTCATTGAGCAGTACTTAAATACATATATAAGGTCATTCACTTCCCGCACCTTTCTTTGAAGGTACTTATTAATGTTCCAAAGAAAAAATAGCTATCATCAACTGTTCATCTCCTACGTATATATGGTTTTCTGTAACTCCATTAGGGTCTTTCTGGGAAAGACATTGGAGAATGTCAAGGTTTGTACGTGTCCTTTAGAAATTATACATTAGGTTAATTTAATTATCTTTTTTTGTCATTTATGTATGTCTTCAGTTTTTATCACTAACAGCATTATCAAAGTTCATTTTGCCATAATATTCTTCTGTTCCTTGTCACCTGAAATGAATCTTCAACTCTTCAAAGTTATTTGCAGGTTCATATTATTGGTAAAAGATGAAGGTGGAAAGGGTTTCAATATTCCAGTGGTGGGTTAGAGTAGCTGTGCAGCTCAGCTTAATCTTGCACGGTGCCTTTTCTGATAGAGTCTCATCAATTAGGTTCTTTCTACTCTCTTAATTGCTTCTCTGTTTAGTTACATACCAATGTTGCTTTTGTCCTATGCTTTTCTTATTGTGATTCTGAGTAAACGAGATGAAATCATGAGATGAGAAAATGCATTAATTCAGAAGGAAGACATGCATATCCTATATATTAGTACTTACAAGTAAATAATACTTTTAAGTCTTGTTTTTTTGTCCCTTGTCCCGTTTATAGAAGAGAACTTTAGAATTTCATATCCTTCATTTATCTCACTATATAAGTACTCCATTGTGCAAGCTACTTTTCACTTGCATCTTTTACTTTAGTTGCAAGCTACTAAGCTAGCCATTATGGCAATGAAAAGAGTTTATTTCTACGTCTTTGACTTTCTCATGTGTCTCATTTATGTTTTCACAACATTTAGTCTTGGACGTTTTTCACCTGCACCATGCTTTCTTTGACGGTCTCAAATGTTTCGTTTATGTTTTAATTTTGCAATATTTAGTCTACGTACGCATAGATGGCCTGTATTTAATGACGCAAAATTTGATGAAAATGCAAATAACTCTAACATTTCTTAATTAATTAGTCTCTGCATGCAAATGCATTGCTCTAACCGACAATGCATCAAATAGTATAGGCTGATGGTCTACTTCAGTAACAACCGAATCTGGCTCCCTTTCAAAACACGACAATAATTTAAATACACCTAAAATTGAAGCTTGCTATTTACATTCTTTTTTTTTTTTTATTTCAAGTCACTTTCACACACACACACATATATATATATACACGTGTTACTTTTACTGCAACATTCATAGATTAATTGCATGTAAAATTAAAATTATATTTAGAGATTTTTTTCACTGCAACATTCACAGATTTATATTACTTCTCTTTTATCTCATTTTTCTTTTCATTTATTGCTGACTTTTATATTACATTATTTATCATATTTTTTTTTCTATTTATCTCTTTATTATATACCAGTATATATAATATATATTACACACACCAATCATTTTTCATATAAAATAGATGACAACATTTAATTAAATGCTTTTCCAATAACTCTGTTGCCTCTCTCTTTTTCGACAGTGTGAGAACTTATTAGATAATTTTGATCATATAAATGTAGAGTCTAGGAAGAATCAGATTTAAATAAAAAGAATTTAATTTATTTATATAATTAAGATTAATTATTTTTACCTTTTACTCCATATATATAACTATGTACATACACATATGTGTGGGAACAGGACAGGGGTGGCTTTATATTAAATATGATGAGCAAAGATAGGTGGACGTAAATCATTTTTTTCAAAATTGAACCATAAAACTTTTAAGTTGCCAAACTGTCTATAGTAACTGCCCTTGACATTAAATCCCATTAAATCTCACATTATCAATATATTCAAATTAAAGTACCCTACTATCAAATAGTTTATTTTGTATACATTGATAATGTGATTTTTTATATTATTATTTTATTATAAATTATATATATAAGTTATTGATTTTTATAATAATTATTTTTAAATTATATATATGATAATTTAATACACCTAAAATATAAAGGCTAAATATTTCTTTATCTTCCTATTTCTTTCCCCTTTTGAAGTTGCAACCAATGGGCTAAATATTTTCTTTATCTTCCTATTCCTTTCTCTTCATTTTCTTTTTAAATCAAATGATGAAGGCAATTGTATTTGATTCCAATTCCAATAGCTAGGTCCCCTTAAAAAAATCGGATTTTTAAAAGAGGAATAGGAGGAATTATTATTAAGCACTATAGTACAATTAAGAAAAAAAATGAACCGCATGCTAGAATTGAATATCAAATTATATTATTAATATTATATACATCTTTTATAATAGTATTTTAGATTTTCTTTTCTTTATTACATCACTCTTTCTTTTATATTTTTATTTCTTATAAAAAGTTGTGCATAAATATTGAGCAACTATGCATTCAGTCTCAAGCTGTAGTATCCTATTTTCCATTTGTTCTAGTATTATTTTTTTCAATTTTGAATATTGTCAAATGACAACGTCACACATTGAGTACTTATTTTATTTAATTTTAAATCTCTTCTTTAATTTCCTGCAATGCTTCCACTTGCAGAAGCGTTTCGACGTCTCCTCCAGTCAAGCTGAATACCAAAAATCCTCACCAGGTGATATACCAGTTAATTTTTTGGAGAACAATATAATTCGTTCAAAATATATATTGAAACAATAAAATAAAATAAATAATCAAATTAATTGGCCTGTTTTTCTCGTCAATTAAAGCTCGATCGGGTTATACTGAGTCTCGACTTGATTTCCAGGTGGTGATGAGCAACGGCATCGTTTCCCTCAATTTGTCAAAGCCCGAGGGCCATATCATTGGAATATATAATGGAATTAACAATTTACTTGAGTCAACAAATAAAGAAGACGATAGAGGGTATATATAACCGATCACCTACTTATTAAATAAAATTATACATTTAGGTCACGATTATCTTCCAAGTAATCCAGTATAGGATGGCATAAAAATTGGATCCATATAAGTTCTGCTTTGATTGATATAATTTGCCTTCATATTTATAGGTACTTGGACGTCGTTTGGAACGATCCAGGAAAACCTGGCATGTTTGAGAGGTATATATATTTTAGAAATTATTAATTTAGGTTTTTTTTTTCTTTCTTTTATCTCCTTTTCATTCTATTTTGTTTATTTTTATGGCAAATATTGAACCTGCCGCACTTTTATATAAGGTGTATGGGTGGAAAGATGAGAGAGATAAAGAAAAAAAAAACTGTTAGAGAAAAAAAGATAAATATGATAAATTATGTAATGGAAAATAGAGAGATAATAAAAATAGGTAGAAGTAATTAATGCATGTCTTATGCAATTCAAGAGACAAATTTAAGATTTAAATTGTACTGCAGAATCGGTGGGACACATTTCTCAGTCATTGCAGCAAACGAGAATATAGTTGAAATTTCATTTTTAAGAACATGGACAGCTTCCATGAAAGGCTCAAGTGTCCCTATGAACATAGACAAAAGGTGGATTCCAAACCTTAATTTTTCGTACAGTTTGAAAACAAATACAGAATTAGGATTGTGTGATATAATTTTTTTTTTCACGCAGGTATATATTGCGAAGAGGTGATTATGGGTTTTATTCATACGCAATATTTAATCGACCTTCAGGATTACCTGCGGTGGAGGTTTATCAAATTAGGATTGTTTTCAAACTCGACGAAGCCAGGTAAGTGAAAAAATGTTACTTTGAGAAAAGTTCAAAGAAAAAAAAAACGCTTTCCTTTGATTTTGAAAAAATGTTAGTACTTTTTCATTGACTGCTGAATGGAAATTTTCATAATTTGATAGAATTGAAAATGAAAATATGAAATGGCTTAAAGAAAAGTTAAATAATCATGATCTTAGAGACCAAAAACAAATAATAAATAGTTAAAAAAGATGAAAGAAAACAGTAACTTTACAAAATTAATTTTATATTATAATTCTTTAAAAAATAAATTGTAGTTTAATATTAATATATAAGGATAATAAGTTAAAAAATAATTAATATAATATTAAAAATATACATTCTTTTAAAATACAATTTAGTTTGAGGTTATCATTTTAAAAGTGGAAGATTAATAAAAAAAAAAAAAAAAAACCTATGCTTAACTAATAAACAACCAATAATCCAGGTTCCACTACATGGCCATATCCGATACTAGGCAAAGGAACATGCCATCTATGAGAGATAGAATATCGGGTCAACCCCTGGAGTATCCTGAAGCTGTTCTTTTAACCCATGCATCTGAGCAACAATTTAAGGGAGAGGTAACTCTTTTTCGCCTGTTGTTTGAATTGACAATGATTATTGTTGTTTAATAATGTTTATGTCATGTACTTGTTTGTTATTTTGTTGGGTTTAGGTGGATGACAAATACCAATACTCGAGTGAGAACAAAGATAACACTGTTCATGGCTGGATTACCCAGGATGATTCCCTACCCGTGGGCTTCTGGTTGATAACACCCAGTAATGAGTTCCGCAATGCTGGGCCCATTAAGCAAGACCTCACCTCTCATGTTGGCCCAACTACTCTTTCCGTAAGTTCAACCTGTGACCTCACAATGCATGAATAAGTCATTAATGGTTCCGTTCGGTAGAGTAAAAAAAATGGAATGTAAGTTTAAAATTAAAATAGAGTCTAAAAAATATGACTATTCCTTTTTCTTCTTTTCCGCTCTCTTTCAACTCAAAGAACGGACCTCAGTTGTCTGATATATTAGAAGCCCTCTATTTAATATTGAACATGTATAGTATGTTCATGCATCAATACTATGTTAAACAAAGATATGCCTGTAAAAAATAAAATTAGAGTGCACCGAAAAGTAATGCCTCCTTAAGAATTTCTTCTCATCACCTAACACAAATTTATAACTTCAGAACATAGGACTAAACAAAATTTAGAATTTAGATAGTTACGGCTAGAATGCCAGTTGTTATTCACAAATCACAGAAGCGAATAAGTGAAAATTAAAGTACTTCACTATTTCTAAATTTAATTGTTGTTGTTCTTATTTTTTGTTCGTGTTTAGATGTTTGTGAGCACTCATTATGCTGGCAACGAGGTAGCCATGGCATTTGGTGAAGGGGAGACATATAAAAAGGTTTTTGGCCCAGTTTATGTCTACCTTAACTCTGTTCCCAACAAATCTCAGTTTCGGTCTCTCTGGTCAGATGCTGTAGAACAGGTATACACTTTTTATTAACCTTAACTGCACTCGCCTGTGATAATTTAATATACATTATTTGAGTGAGGTGATTATGTTGTGACACAATATATTATTGTTCTTTGGTAAATTAGTTATCCAATGAAGTAAGAAGATGGCCTTATGATTTCGTTGGATCAAAAGATTTCCTTCCACCCAATCAACGGGGAACAGTGACAGGACGATTACTAGTCCTAGATGGGTATATGCCTATGCTTTATTTACCTTCATTTTATTCTTTGATTACGTAGTATCAACTTATATAGAAACGAGCTAATAAATTCCTTGCTTAATTTACCTTGTTTATCAGGGGAAAGAGAGCTCAACCTGCTAACAATGCTTATGTTGGTCTAGCTTTGCCTGGAGACGCAGGATCATGGCAGAGAGAAAGCAAGGTGCATTTGGTGTAGAAGCCAATTGGATTTAATTTCTTGAACTTTCAAGTTTCAAGGGCTAGTGACAGATTCAGCTAAAATGGGTCTGAAATTTGAATTTTATGTGTCATTCACAGGGTTATCAATTCTGGATTCAAGCTGACAAAGATGGACACTTCTTGATTCAAAATATTGTACCTGGGGATTACAACTTGTATGCATGGGTTCCTGGTTTTATTGGAGATTATAGATATCAAACTAAAATTACCATCAAACCAGGTAAAATATCTTCGTCTCTCATGTTAAATATAAAGTAGTTTATGTGCTTTTGTATATGCAACAACTTCAGCTTTTTGAGTAATTGATTCGTGACATGGAATTAGAACTACGTGACTAATTAGCAGTCATGATCAGTTCCATTTTTATTGGCATCATATCAGGATATGATACTATAAATTACACACTCGTGCATTGTTAAATGTTTAATCATGAACTATTTAAATATGAAACTGTTTGAGCTTTTGCACTTACAATAATTTGAACTTTTTAGAAATTTAGATTATAGCTTGCGTCATTAGATAATAACTTGTATATAATGTACCTGTAGGTGGCAACATCAACTTGAATTCACTTGTTTATATCCCTCCAAGAAATGGTCCTACTCTATGGGAAATTGGGATCCCGGATCGCTCAGCTGCGGAATTCTATATACCAGACCCTAACCCCAAGTTCATGAACAGATTATTCCAGAACGATAGCCAAGACAAGTTAGCCCAAAACCCATTCTCAACAATTAATGTTTTCGATCTTTTATTAAGATGCTCTTTTTTCATTTTCTCAAACTTTTTCTTCTATGACAGGTTTAGGCAATACGGCTTGTGGGAACGTTATACTGAACTATATCCAAACCATGATCTCGTTTACACTGTTGGTGTATCTGACTATCACAATGATTGGTTTTATGCTCAAGTTACCAGGTTTTTTTTTTTTTTGGTCAATATATAGAATTTGTTATAATTGTCAAGCATTTTTGGTTTTCTCCTCTAAAATGCACTAATGTATGCAGGAGCACACCAGAAAAGACATACGTGCCAACCACATGGCAAATTCAATTCCAACTTAAGAATATCATAATGCCAGGAAATTACACATTACAAGTGGCCTTGGCATCCGCAACTAATGCTAGATTGGAGGTACACCAATTCATTTTTTCCATAATTGATCTTTTTTTTTCAGTTATGAGTATGACTATGGTGGCAATTGGCTAACATTTTTTTTATATGGGTGATCAGGTTAGGTTTAATGACCAGAATGCTAAGCTTCCCCACTTCTCAACAGGGCTAATAGGCGATGACAATGCCATTGCAAGACATGGAATTCATGGATTGTATAGGTTGTATACTATAGCTGTAGGTAGCAATCATTTGGTGAAAGGAAAGAACACCATCTATTTGACACAGTCAAACGGCATACATCCTTTCATGGGAGTTATGTATGATTATGTCCGCTTAGAAAGTCCACCAATTAAAAGTACTTGATTGAGCCAAGAACATGTAGTGGAGGAAGATAAATAAGCCCGACTCTGTCTTTGTGCATTAGGATTCTCTCATCTTGCAATTTGCATACAAGCATGCATGCATAGCAGAATTTTCGCAAGAAGGTAGAAATTATTATGAAAGTACAAAGCCAGTATTATTGGTTGATTTTAACTTTGTACTACTATGGAGGGCGGGAGGCTTGTAATTTGGTGACGGATAATTATAAGAAGGAAAATGCTTTCTGGTGCGAATTCGTACCGCACGAATTCTAAATATAGTTCATATATAATCCATGATTTCCGTTAAATATCCTTTGTTTTGAAATTTACATATTAGCCAATTACATTATAACAGCTGTTTCGAAAGAAAATTCGCAGCATCATCTCTCGTGACATTTAACACTACTATAAGAATATGTATTGTATGTAACATTGTAAAAGGATTTTAAATTGATTTCTAATCACAAATTGAATGTACAGTACTAAGTTTTATAGTTTAACAATTTCTTTTTCAATTTTAATTTTAACATTTTAATTAAGTAAGAAATATAAAACAAATTAAGAATTAAATCTCAATATAAAAAACTTAAGAGAATTATATAAAATATTTGGAAAACGTAAAATACAAAGACTTAAAAAAAAGATAAGAATGGAATTTAAAATTTTAAAATTGTGAATTTTTTTATCACTTTCTTGATTTGTTGTTTTATTATGTTGTTTTTCATTATGCTAATTGACATATTTTTACTTATTCTTTTTTATCTTAAATTAATCTTTTGCTAACAACTTTTAAAAAAAAATAAAGTTTATTTTTTAAAATTATCATTAAATTTTAAAATAATAATATAATACTACAGCTTGATTCCTACTGACAAAAATCAATCGTATGAGTATCCCAAATTAACACACGATAGAAATTTTCTTACCTTAAATACCTACCACGATTTTTGGTTATTGGTCCGTGTAAAATTTTGTAGTACGTACATAAAAAATTAAACTTATATAAATGTATTTTTTTTCTTAAAATATTGACTTAAAAGTTAAAACGATTTCTCACTCTTGATTTTTTGAATTATCTGAATCAATGACTTTCTTAGTTCCCATCAAACGGCCTGTCCCATCCAATTATAAAAACTACGATTATTACCTTTGAAGATGAAAAAGAATATTATAAAAATTAAAACGGAGTTTTGAAGACTTTCATGTTCAATGATTGACTATTAAGGAATATTGGCTGTTACTTTTTTGAATAAAATTATTTCAATAATTTAGATCTAGAATTAATGTTCAATGGATTTAAATTAGTGAGTGTAATTTTTTCAAAATATTTTCCATTCTGCATTACTAAATTATTAAAAGAATGTACGTAACGTACACAACTACTCTATCTTTGTTTTTTCAGCAGCATGCCAACTAATTATTCTGGATGTAATACTGGATTCAAATCTAGTTTCTTATGAAATTATCTTTCGATGATTATCATATGGACCAAGAACGTTTGTACCAACTAATTATTGAAGAAAAATACATTTAGAATGTGAACTAAATCTTAAGATCATTCCGCAATCCATTAAAATTAAATATTATATTGATGCCACGTTTTCTTCTTTGTTCTCCCTTTAACAACAAAAATGAAAAGAAAAAAAAAAACTTTCATTTTGTTATTTCATGATGCGTTGGCTCAACTAAAATATGTTTTAAGTTGCTCGAGGTCAAACGTTTTTAGTCCTCCAAATTTAAAATTGTATTTGTTAGTCCATCAAAATTGGAAATAAAATGTTTTTTTATAGTCCTTCCGTCAAGACGACATTAACTGGTTGTGTGAGGTGACAAAATGTTTTATAATTTATGGCGGTTTATATAGCTGCTAGAATTTGATTTTGGATTTTTAAATTTTAAAACAATTTATGGCGACGTAAAATCGCCAATCAATTAAAATTAAAGAGAAAAAAAAAAACAGGACAAGAGAACACTGTGAACCACAACACCACGAGTTTGTTGCGATGCTATTTGGCCCCTTTCTCTCTCTGATCAATCTGTTCATCCTCTTTTTTATATTGGTGTTCATACATTAAGCGTCCAATTAATTATTGTTTTAAGAAAAGGGTTGGAGGCATGAGTGAGGGAGGGAGAGGTAGAGGCAACCAGGGTCAGGGGAATGGTCGTGCATGTCGTGAAATTCAGAAAGAGAAACGTGATTTTGTGAGAGTTTGCCCCCTGACACACAGAGCTCTAGAGGGTCTTATTGTGTCAACACCGAAACCACCTTGCATCGCCGTTGCAGGGGTAGAGGAGGTCGCGGCGGCACTTATAGTCATTCCTGAATTAGGTGTTGCAAAAGCGCTCCTCCACTTCCTCAATCTCGTCAAGTGTTCTGTATGAGCCACTCTCAATCTCGTAGAGCACGAGTCCAAATTTCTGAAAGGCGCCACAGTGCGAAGGGTACTGTTGGGAAATGGGATTAAGAGCAAAAGGCTCCAGAGGTCAAGAGTGATGCGGGATTGATTGCAAAAAGAATATTGTGGAAACGTTTGGTAGGGTTAAATTTGTGGAATCTTTTTAGGGTTTTACGGTTTCACAATAGAGTTTTGAATTGTTGTGAATCTAGAAAACAAATTTGTGTAAATTTGGACATTGGGATTTTGGGATGCATTATAGTTTTTTTTTTTCCTTTACTAGATTCTAGAAATTGTGTTTGATGTTTAAATATTCTAAAATCAATTCCTAGTGCCTAAAAACCACTAAATTGTAAAACATCTGTTAGTTACACATCTTATTAACGCCATATTGAGAGAAGAACAAAAAAAAAGTATTTGTCCATTTTGAGGAACTAAAAAATGCAATTTTGAATTTGGAAACTAAAAAATTTGATCTCATATTTGAAGGATTTAAAACATATTTAAGCTAAAAATGTTTAATAGAAGCTATTTCTTGCCAACAATCAAAATAATTAAAAACATTAAACATGTTCGGAATCTCACACAATTTCACTCTTTAAAATGTAGATATAGTACAAAATAATTTTCATCCCAAAGGGATTATAACCAAGCTTAAGCAATTGCATGCCCCACACTTTAATTGCTTATTTACCAAGGAATAGCGTAGCTAAATCCTGGAAACAAAAATTCATTACGACAAACACATAATGCTTAAAGAAATGATTATCAATTCTCAATCTTTATCTCTTGCCCCATGTACGTTCAGTATCTGAAGTCTGAATCACGCATGCATATTTCTTTATATACTCAAGAGCTTGCCTTCAACGTGTTTCCAATGTCAATTACAAATCGATATTTCACATCTGCTTTGGCGAGGCGCTCTATTGCAGTGTTCACATAATCTATTGGAATAACCTCAATATCAGGTTTCACTCCATGCTTAGCAGCAAAATCAATCATTTCTTGCGTCTCCTTCATCCCTCCGATGCAACTGCCACCAACCATTTTCCTCCCTGCCAATCAATTATGTGAAGTAAGTTTCAAAATTCAATTTCAACCTTCAAATCATTGAGTACATTTTTATTCAAAGACACACATGCATGGAGTTCTATTGTCAAGTTTTAAAAAACAGTCCAAGGCCTTAAATTTGGCCGCAACATCAAGATTTTTATAGTCATCGAAACCAGCTGCATCGGCCACATTGATCACAATTTCTTGCAATGACATTAAGGAACACAACAAAATCAAAAACAGCAAGTATACTAAAAAGTGCATAATTTATGGCATTGTTTTTTATATGTGCTTACCTTCAATTAAAGACAATGCTGGCAACTCCAAAGGCTTCTCTGGTGCACCAACCATGACTAGTTTACCATGAGGCTTCAACAAGCCAATCAAAGGCACAAGAGGATGGACAGCAGAAACTGTGTCAATGATACCATCCATGGTTCCCATTACAGCCTACATAGACATTTAGTGAAGAACATTAGAATAAGTTGATGATTGATTATTTCTTGTAAGGAAAGTTTTAATTTTCAACAAGAAGCAAATGTATAACACGCAGCACAATAAAAATTAAAACTAGTCACTAAACAATTTATATATAATTTCTAAAAAAATGTTTTCATTATAATTTTTGTGATGCTACTATTAATATAAAAACAATTTTTTGTCACTAAATTTAGTCATTAATATATTATTAGTTTTTAGACAAAATATGTTTTTAATTTCTATGCTTTCAGTAAAAGTTAGTATTAATTCTCGTATTTTAATTTTAATCAATTCTTGAATTTTAGAAATATGGTGATTTTTGTCTCTCAACATGGACAATTTTTATTCTGAGAAGGGACAAAAATCATTACTTTTTCAAAAGTTCAAAGATCAAATTGTTTAAAATTGAAGCTTGAGGAATAAAAACAAGTTTCACTAAAAATACAAGGCATTGAAATAATATTTTTTCTCTTAATTTCTTGTATTGACGTACCTGCATCTGATCTTGTTCACGGCTAACCACAAATGAGTCAGCTCCTATGTTCTCAATGGCTTCCTTCTTTTTGTTAGGAGATGTGCTAATCACTGTGACCTTAGCTCCAAGAGCTTTGGCAAATTTGACAGCCATGTGACCAAGTCCACCAAGACCAACCACACCAAGATTCAGACCAGGCTTGTCAAGTCCATAGTATCTCAAAGGGCTATACACAGTGATCCCAGCACAGAGGAGAGGAGCAGCAGCATCAAGTGGTAGGTTATCCGGAATTCGAACCACAAAGTGTTCATCCGCAACCATCAAGTCAGAGTAGCCTCCATGTGTTATGGTGCCATCAAAATACTTGTCACCGTATGTGAGAATCATTTTGGGGCAGTAATTCTCAAGATCTTCACCACAGCTTTGACATGAAAGACAGGATCCAATCATGCACCCCACACCTACCCGGTCTCCAACTTTGAAATTTTGCACCTTGCTTCCAACTTCTGTTACCACACCAGCAATCTCATGCCTATACGCATGTTCAAATCGAATTTAACTTGTTACATAATGAATTGCCATTGTAAATGATTTACAAACTTTGAAGCATAATGAGTGGTTGAATTGGGTATTATTAATTCAAACTTCAATTTAGAACAGCTTATTATAGTGTTTTTAATAAAAAAAATTACAGTTTTATCAAAATCGATTACAGGTGGAGAAAAAAATCTGCAAGGTTGCAAATGCTGGAAAACTGATTTTTTTTTTTTTCAATTTAGTAAACTTTTATATTAGACCTTCACACCGTACAGATCAAACAGTTTAATATCATATTTTAAAAATCTTAAAAGTTAAAACCCACTAGGCTCAGCTTAATGACATGAAATTTAGATAGTTTACATGAGGTTTTATATTCAAATATCAGTGTTATATATTATTATTGCTTGAATTTATTTATTTTTTGTACAAATTAATGGTGGAAAGTAATGAATGCTTTTTTCTATATAGAATCAATAATTAACATATTTGATTTTTTCTATAAAATATTTTTATTTAAAAAAAAAAACTGAGAAACGTATTTGATTATTGTTTTCTCGTAGCTATTTTAAAAAGTATTTCCAAAATATGGGTTTTGCGCAAAACAATTTCCAAAAACAAAATATTTCATTTTTATGCAAAATATTTCAATTAAACATTGTTTGATTTTTATTTTTAAAATTTTTTTAGAATTTATAAACAAAAAAAAAACTTATTTCATTATTGTTTTCTCGTTGCTATTTTAAACACTATTTCCAAAATATTGATTTTGAAAACTATAAAAGGAAAACATCTTTTCAGACAAAAAAAAAAAAAAAACACAGTGGTTTTACCAATAACTTTGTAACAATATCATCATTTGAATGTCAGTCTCACACAGAAACCACTAAAGTAAGTGGCCAAAAACTCGCCACTTCATATAATTTATTTCCTTCATTCTATTTTTAAAAACTGATCTTAAACCAATTTTCAAAACAGCTTTAAAACAAAATTAAAAACTGAAAACCGAAACAAAATCAAACAAGACCTTAGTATCTTTTATAATTTAAAGGAGTAATATTTTTTTCTCAAAAAATTTGTAACTTATACTTACCTTTTCCCATTGTATTGATATTGTTATCTTATTTGACGTTTTTCCCCTTCTCTTTTTGTGAGAAGGTAATACGTTATTCTTTTAAAAAAGTCAACGTGCAAAGCATGTTATTAGTATACATACGATCGAAACACAACCATGTCAGAAACTTACGAAAAATAAAAGGTCATGTTTATTATTGCATACCCAGGAACCAGAGGATAGGTTGTGTTGCCCCACTCGTTCTTTAACTTATGTAGGTCTGCGTGGCATATTCCACAGTACTGCACTTTGAATACCAAATCTTTCTCCCCCGTTTCTCTGTAAAAATTTTCAGCAAAACTCAGTTAAATATATCATTAACAAGTTGCTTATTTAATTATTTTGATACCTAAGAAATCAAATACCATTGGATTTTTCTTTTGTCAAATTTAACTTATTATATTCAAATTCTATATATATTTAGGATCGAGATAAATATAAGATGTTTCTATAAATTATTTAGTTGGTCCTTTAATTATATAGAATTTTTTAAGAAGGTCTCCAGACTATTTTTTAAAAAATTAGGTTATTTATTATGTAATTATTTTTAATTGAGTCTTTACTCTTTACAACTTTAAAACTGTTATAAATTATTATTATTATCATTATTATTATTATGTTCTAACTGTTACAAGCTGCCGCAGTAAAAGAAATTGTTTCAAACTGTCATAGTTTAACATTACTGATCTTACCATCTTCGTCCTATAAGAATTAATAAGTGACATATTACTATATTAGTGTACTATTAAAAGAAAAATAAATCCTAAAATAAGTATCATTATAAGTTTTCAATATATATAATTTTAACTTTTTTTTGCAGTAAAAAAATATTATATTTATTATTTTTTTAATTACACCTCTAATAATATTTTTTAGAAGGTTGTTTTGTTGCATCATTTATGACAAAGAAGGTCAATAAGATTAATATATTTTATAAGAATTAATACACTATTCTATTTATTTATTAATTCTTATTTTATGTAAAAAAAAACTTAAATCAATTGACACTTTTTTTAGAGAGATCAACTGGCACTTATGAAACAGGAGAATTTTTATTTTATTTTTAAGATTAGAGATCCATTTAAAAAATCAGTTCATGGGCGTAGTTGAAAATTTCTAAATAATTAAGTAACCAGCAAAATAATTGAACCTAAATAAAAAAGACAAATTCTCTCTTGAAAAAAAGAAAAAGAAAAATAAATCAATGAAAAGAGTTTTATAATGAGAATACAAGGAATCGTTGCATCATGCATCGCCACCATTTAACGAAGTAAAAGGGCATTTACAGTTACGGAAAAGGAAGAGATGAGTGATCGAAGAGAGAATGAATGGAGAGTGCACCTTCTGGAGAAGTTGAAAGGGGAGAGAAGCCCAGATGAATCCCGAGCAGCCCAACCAAAAACCTTCTTTGGATGCTCCATCTCTGGTTGTGACGACGCCATTTTAGTTGCAAAGATAAATTTGATGATTGATGAGATAGAGTATGTATGTATGAGAATGGGAGAGTGTGAACGTTGCACTTATTGCTTCGAACAGTGCAGTGGTTGTACGAGAAAAGTGAGAAGGGTCAAATCATGTTCTTAACGAGTGGTGCCAAGTGCCAAAATGTGTCAATAAGTAATTTGTTCAGGGTGATGTGTTTGTTCCTTAGTTAACAGTTAGGCAAATAATGGAAAAGGAAAAGACAACCCAATGCACTAGTGTTTATTTTCATTAATGGTATGTTGGATAGAGTCAAATAAGAATGAATTAGATTGAAATATTTTTTATATAATTTATTGTTTTTTATTTTTTTTCAAAAAGTATTTTAATTTTTACAAAATATATTTATTTCATTTTTATTTTTATATATAATATTTTAGATAATACTTTTTATTGTTCAAAATATTTTTTTTATTATTCAAAATATTATCTAAAATAATTAATATATTTTGAATGAAAAAAAATTAAATTACAAAGATAAAAAATATATTTAAAACAATAAATTAAGATAAAAATTTTAAATTAAAGTAAAATGTAAAATTGAGTTTAATGATAACTTATGAGAGTTTATATCTATCATTAGAGGTAGGTAGCTTGGGATCTTTCACATGCTTTTTGTCTATTTTTGTCTATGATATTATGCTATCTTACAAAGCTAGGGAGGACCAATTCAATATGATTAATTAGCACCACCCTCCAGATCTTTTGTGCCGAATATGGTCTTAAGATTAATGTTCATAGGTTCGAATTCAGGTGTTCCCAGGGAGTTAGTAGAATTATGAGGCAGAAACTGCAATCCTTGTCTTCCATTAGAAATGTGGCAGATCTTGGGACCTTGGGTTTCCCCTATCTAATGGTAGAATGACCAGGGAATCCTTCCATTTTATTATTTAGATACCTTCGGAACAGACACTTCTTTAGTCACAAGTGTGACCCTAGGTCATCCTTTATTTGGAGAGGCATTGTTGCTGCGAAAAATGATGGCTCAAATTTCATTTGGGTTGGTCCCTCTCTGGTTACATGTGCAACTATGTCTCTTGAAATTGTTAGATCCTTCATCCCTAGTAACTTCATTCAGTTACTCCAGCAGGTTGACCTTTCCTTGGCCCCAGGTCTAAATGACAAGTGGGTGTGGAAGCAATCTAATATTGGTCTTTACTCTGCTGCCTCGGGCTCTCAGTTCCAACAAACCTGACTAGGTTCCAAAGGAAGATGTCCAACAATGTTGCTTTCTCTAACTGCTCCTTTCACTCTGAGACTCCCATGCATTGTCTCAGCGATTGCCCTCATGCAAAGGAAGTTTAGCTTCGCCTAGGATTTCCTCCTAAACCTCATTTTCTTATTTCTAATGTTAAGATTTGGCTTAGCTTCCAGCTGAGTAGTGGGAATGGGCTTCTTTTTACTATGGCGGTATGGTGGATTTGGAGATGGAGGAATGACCATATCTTTGATGATGACCATTGGAATATCAACTAGGTTATTCGCAACATTTACATGTACCGTGATTATTTGTTCTACTACCTGCAGACGCAGGATAATCATTTTACTATTCCTCTTTCTGTTCCCTCTTGGAAGTCGCCTTCTCCAAGGACCTTTAAGTTGAATACTGATGGTAGCTAACTTCTTTCTTCTAGTGATGTTGGCTTCGGAGGGGTTATTTGTGATCATAAAAGCAAGTGGATTTCTGGCTTCTTCTCTTATGATGGATGTGGGTATGCTATGAAGGGTGAGATTAGTGCCCTCAAGCATGGTCTCTATCTGGCTTGGAACACTGGCCTCAGGAATCTTTGATGTGAAATGGATAGTGTGGAGATAGTTGGTATGTATCGTGCTGGCTCTTGTCCTTATCACCACCTTATGCTTTTATTCTCAGTCCTATCCTTTACAAATAGTGATTGGCTGAATAGTTTTCACTGTATAGGAAGAGGGGCCAATTGTGTGGCCAATTCTCTTGCTAATAGACGGGCTAGGCAATCCCTCCCTTTTTGTATTCTTTCTACTCCCCCACCCTCTCTGTCTATCCTCCAACGTGAGGAGGGGTCTGAGCAGGGGCTTTGTTCCTTTCTCCATGATAAAAAATTATATATAAAAGCAAATCTCATCTCATTTTATTATTTTTTTTCAGCATTCTTTCATTATAAACCAACGGATCCTAAAACACAATACTTTAATTGGTAGTATAACATATTTTGTTTTTTTCTTAATTTTCAGTTCATTAGGAAAAAGAATCCTGATTAATTTGTAGTTAGATCAAATTAAAAATAAGTAAATGACACATTTAAACCTATTATCTTAAGCTTTAATAACACTAAGGGTGAGAATTACTATGACATTTAAAGTATATGTTAGAGTTGTCATATAAATATGAGTCATAATTCAACTTGACATACGAACACTTCAAAATCAATTAAGTTGATATATAGTGACTAACTTTAATTAGATCAAATTTGACTCATTTCACTTAACCCGTAACCACCTTGTTTGAACAAATAGTAAGTTAGATTAATTCATGATTAAGAGTTTTTTTTATAATTACAACTTACTATATCATATTTATCTAATTTTCTAATTACTCTTTTTAAACAATAATTTTTTTATTTTTTTATCATTATATATTTTTTAACTACTTCAATATAATTTATTTAAAAAAGATAACTAAAAAATTAGATAAATAAACAGAGAATAAAAATAAAAGAAAACATAAAAAAGTAGAGATTAATGTTTCAAAAAATATTACATAAAGTAACATTTTAAAAAATTAAAAATTTATATACCAAATAGTCAAACAAATTTTTCAATTAATAAAAAAAATTAAAAATTAACTGAAATAGTTTATTAAACATAACCTATTATCTATCACAATATAGAATAATAGGACACTAACTTATCTTTTTCTTTACATATATGTCATGTGATTTTTTCTTGGCTGTACAAAATGGATTCATGATCATCAAAAGTTGATACTCATAGCATCTGCGTATTTTGAATATCAAAAGAATTTCTTTATCCATTTTCATTCTTAATATATAATGTGAATCTTTCATATGATGTATTTCATTTTTTTTCAATTATTACTATTTAAATTTAGTTAATATAAAATTGTCTTGTTGGTGTAAACTTTTTTTGTATATTTAAATTTAAAATTTATAAATTTGAAATTTTAACTCACTAAAATTCTTATCTTTTTAATATGTGTGTGTTAATTATTAAAATAACTATTTTATTTAAATAAATATATTTTTCATTATACTTTATTATTTTTCAAAAGTTAAGACACATAATTTTATCATTACTTAATTATAATTATATATTATGTTAAATATATTTTTATTTCCTACAAATAAGGTGCTCATTTTTGGTCCCCAAAAAATAACCACTTTCTTTTCATCCCTTATTTATGAAAATATGTCATGTGCGATTCCCATTTTCATCAATAAAAAGACCAAAATGAGACAGTTTTTTGTGAAAGACAAAAATCTCACTTAACACACATCTCTATAAATGAGGCATCAAAATGAAAAGAAAAAAAAAAAAGATTTTTCTAATTGACTCAAGATAAAATTGAGGTTAAACAACCCATCTTTAATGACCCATAAGATTTAGGCAATTGTCATGATTTAAATTCTATACCATTAACCACGAGGCAATAAGTACAATATTTATCGAATTATTTAACCTACTTATTATTCTTTAAAAATTTAATATACAAAATAAATACAATATTTTAAAATAAGGTCATTGAAAAAGATAAAAAAAAAATATTTGATAAAATAAGGTAATTGAAAAAGATAAAAAGTTATCATATAAAAAATTGTATATCTTATCTAATATTTGCTAACTTTATCGAATTATTTATCTGACTTACTATTCTTAAAAATTTAAGATAAAAAAATAAGTACAATAATTTAAAGATGATTGGGAAAACATAAAAAAATATAAAACAAAAGTAATCATACCAAAAAAATGGATATCTTATTATCTAATAGCTAGTTGATAAGTTTATTAAATAATTTATCCAACTTATTATTCTTAAAAAAACTTAAGATAAAAAATTAAGATCAAATTTTTAAAATAAGATAATTGAAAAAGATTAAAAAAAAAGAATTATAAAAAAGATATAAACAAAAAGTAATCATATAAAAAACTATATATCTTATCTAATACTATTCTTAAAAATTAAGATAAAAGATAAGCACAATATTTTAAAAATGATTAAAAAAAGAACATTGTTTATAGCTATTACTTGAATTGAATTATCACGTGTTTCATATATTCCTTGCCGCCAAATTGAGTTTCGCGCCCACGCTTATCTATTGCTTGAATTGAATTTTGAATTATCAACAAAAACCACACACACACTTTCGTTCTTTATAAGGGGACACCACTCTTTCGTTTTCTTTCTCCTCAAAAACAGAGAACACACAAATACACTGTTCATAACCATGAATTGGGTTCGCGGAGACTCTCTCGGCAGTGGTAGCTTCGCCACCGTCAACATAGCCATACCCACAAACACTTCCACCCAGTTTCCTTCTCCCACCGCCGTCAAATCCTCCGATGTTCACTTCTCGTCTATGCTGAAAAACGAGAAGGAGATACTCGATTGCCTTGCAGCTTCCCCTTATGTCATCAAATGTTTCGGCCACGATCACACTGTTGAAAACGGAGAAGAGTATTACAACATTTTTCTCGAATACGCCGCCGGTGGTTCTCTCGCCGATCAGATCAAAAGACACGGCGGGAGGCTTCCGGAGTCTTACGTTCGGAGGTGTACGAGATCGATCGTCGAAGGTCTAAACCATATTCACGGCAACGGTTATGTTCACTGCGACGTGAAGCTTCAAAACATTCTCGTTTTTGAGAATGGGGATGTTAAGATCGCGGATTTTGGTCTCGCGAAGGAGAAAGGGGAGAAACAAGGGAAGTTGGAGTGCAGGGGGACGCCGTTGTTTATGTCGCCGGAATCTGTGAACGACAATGAGTACGAGTCGCCGGCGGATATTTGGGCTTTGGGCTGCGCAGTCGTGGAGATGGTGACCGGAAAACCCGCATGGGATTTTGGCGGGTCGAATATATGGTCGTTGTTGATTCGAATTGGGGTGGGAGAAGAATTGCCGAAGATTCCAGAAGAGTTATCAGAAGAGGGAAAAGATTTTCTTTTCAATTGTTTCGTTAAGGATCCAATGAAGAGGTGGAGCGCTGAGATGCTTTTGAATCACCCTTTCGTTAACGGTGAAACTGTTTCGTTTCAGAAAGTTAATGAGTCGTTGCCGCTATCGTCGCCGTCACCGAGGACGCACTTTGATTTAACTCACTGGGCTTCCACCGTAACGACGTCGCTTCCGTCTTCTCCTGATTCTGATGAGTGGCGTATGGCGGAATTCGGGTCCTCGTGTTCGCCGGAGAATCGGTTCCGGCGGTTGCTCACCGATAAGACGCCGGCGAATTGGTCAGAATCGGATGGCTGGACAAGCGTTGGGTGAAGTAGTTGTAAGTGCTAGCGTTAATTGTTCCATTCCATGGTCATCAGATCGTACGGCTCACATTCGATCACGTTCGTTGATTCTTTGTAATTTCATTAGCTCTGAATTAAGTAGGCATAGGAGGATTACTTGCCGCCACCTTTGGCCAAGTGTACAGATATTCATTTTGTTGATATCACAATTTTGTTTTGCTTTTTATGATTTTTCTATTTTATTTATTTTTTCTTTACTTTCTATGGTTTTCTATTTTGTTTCTTTTTTTCATTAGTTGATATTCCCTCGCAAGATACTGCTTGTCAGATTTTTCATTAATGGCTTCATTACTTATTTGCACAAAAATAGGAAGGGTAATATTTAGAGTTATAATTTTTCTATAATCTTTTTCTACCTCGAACATATAGTAAATAACTTTTTTTTTCTTCTGATTTTTCACGAGAATTAGCCCGCATAAGATATTTCTGATTAATTCGGCAAAAGAGTTGGTTTTTGTTCTTAAGTAGTATTTATCATTTGCTTGACTGTAAGTTTCTTTTCTCTCACGGTTCAATGATTAAGGCCAGGGGTGTTTGCACCATAATTTGATTCGATTTAAATTATTTATGATATTTAATCCAAACTAAAATCAATTTTTTGTGTTTTGATTTTATTTTATTTTTGAAGTTTGAAAAGTTTATCAGTAAATGTTAAAAAAATACTAAAATAATTTATTATTAATTAAACAAAACTTCAATAATAATTAATTCAACAATCAACAATATAAATAAAACAATAAAAATTTAAAGAACTGTACTTGAAATAAAACAGTAATCATTTTTAAGTTAAATAGTACTTAACTAATAATTGTTCAACTTAAAAGTGATCCCATGAATAAATATAATATTTGCTTTTAAATTCAATATTATTCAATTTTTCATGTCAAATCATAAATCAAACCAAACAATATGATTTGAGAAATAAAAAAAATCAAATCAGCATCAAATTTTTTATAATTTTTTTTGTCAACTTTTAGTTTTATGTTCGATTCAGAACATCTTGATCAACGGTTAAATTTTAGACAAATATGTTTAAGGATGAATTTTAATGAGTTAAATTATTTAAAGAATAATGAAAAAGTATTTAATATATAGTACCAAATTAATGGTCCATTCTTTATAAACAGTTGTCTTGCTCTCATTTCATTAACAGTGCATGCGTATGTGTATATGTATTTTTCAATCCATGATTTTATAGCATAGTTTCAAGAAGTATTTTGATTTTTTTAAAATCATTAATAAGACAAGTGTTTTTACTACATATATTTAGCTAAAGTCAATGTACCTTTATTTTTATATCAATATCATATTTGATCCTAAATTTTAATAAATACATGGAATTAATCTCTCCTCTATAAGAATTTATCATAATTTTTAAAGTTAGAGAAAACTAAATTAATTCACATATTTTACGTCCCATCCACTATGTCGCCCATACCCTGCCGTATCCCTCCCCCCTTGTGGCCCCTGCCTCTCCTTCAGTGATGTACTTCAGTTATCAAATCTGGTATGATCATTCATCTAATTGAAGTAGTAGATTAGTGAGATACTGATCTAATGAATGGATCGATAGTTTGTTCGATTTCATTAATATATATTAAAAATTCAAAATTATATATATCTATTATATATAAGTATATAATTAATATTATTTAAATAAAAAAAATTCATCCATATTCTAAAATTCAAATTAGCAATTGATAAAATATTTAAAACTCGATCGGGTCAGGCCGGGATCCGATGACCTATCCGGCCAAGATCAATTGTATGATCGATCCAATAATGAAACCGACCCTGTTAAGCCATCAGATCCTGGTTTGACCGGCCAGGCCAGACCGGATTCAATAACACTGCTTCCTCCACTGTCCCATACAATTCTTCCGTTACCGTTGCATTGCGACCAGCACGACTACACTTTAAAAGAAAATATTTGAATAATAATTTTTTTTTACAATTTTAGGAAAAACAACTAATTAATTTGAATTTAGTTAAAATTGTAAATTTTCATAATTTGTAAAAGTTAAAGTTGCTATTTTAGAAAATTAAATGTATTTTATAAAATAATTTTTGTTATTTGAACATAATTCATATCTCATGTTATCTTATCATTATCCTACCCAGGTTAAATAGAAGACAAAATAATACAATAATATGATCCTATCATGCAACCATATCACATACAAAAAAATTGGAGAAAATTTTGATTCGTCAAAAAAAGTGACCAATCTAGTATTTCCCTTGGGTTGTAAGTTGTTGCAAAAATTGCTTCGTGTACCTTTTCAAAATGTCACCAATCTAGTATTACATTTTGGATTCGTCAATCTCGAAGCCCAAAAAGGTGTAGGAAGCAACAACCTTTCCCTTGATCCGATGTTTTCTACTACTTTCTTTTTCTGTCATCATTTGGTTGGGCTTGGGCCAATTTATGCTGTTGGTTATATGTGTGATGTGGACTCATTTTATTTGACTCTTTGCTTGCAAAACTGTAAATATGTAACTACTAATAATTGATATATTTTTCTTATGTGAAGAAACTAATTAATAATTAAGAAAATAAAATAATTAACAGAAATCATAAAATAAAAAATTTGAATTGATGTAAAAATTTTAAATATGGAAATTTTAAAAAAATATTTTTTCTCGTTAATGAGATTTTATTAGTCTTTTCTTTTGGTATCTTTGATTGATTACGCTAAATGTGGTTTGATCACAGTCAAGTTCATTTAGTCGATCTCCTTTATACAACCTGTGTAGTTCAAATAAGCTCTAATGGTTTTAATAAAATTTTCTGTATTAAATTTGAGTCTTTATTTAGGAAAAGAATTTCTTTATCCATTCTCATTCTTAATATATCATGTGAATCTTTCATATGATGTATTTGATTTTTTTTTCAATTATTACTATTCAAATTTAGTTA
This sequence comes from Glycine tomentella, assembly GCA_007407185.1. NCBI lineage: Eukaryota > Viridiplantae > Streptophyta > Magnoliopsida > Fabales > Fabaceae > Glycine > Glycine tomentella. The sequence continues at coordinate 352,649 of PYAF01002615.1, forward strand.
ATATAAAATTGTCTTTTTGGTATAAATTTTTTGTATATTTAAATTTAAAATTCATAAATTTGAAATTTTAACTCACTAAAATTCTTATCTTTTATATATATATATATAATATGTGTGTGTTTTAATTATTAAAATAACTATTTTATTTAAATAAATATTATTTTCATTATACTTTATTTTTTTTTCAAAAGTTAAGACACATAATTTTATCATTACTTAATGATAATTATATATTAGGTTAAATATATTTTTATTTCCTATAAGTAAGATGCTCATTTGTGGTCCCCAAAAAGCAACCACTTTCTTTTGTTCCCTTATTTATGAAAATATGTCATGTGCGATTCCCATTTTCATCAATAAAAGACCAGAATGAGACAATTTTCTGTGAAAGACAAAAATCACACTTAACACACATCTCTATAAATGAGGCATCAAAATGAAATAAAAGATTTTTCTAATTGACTCAAGGTAAAATTGAGGTTAAACAACCCATCTTTAGTGACCCATAAAATTTACTAGACAATTGTCATGTTTTAAATTCTATACCATTAATACAATTATTATCATATTTAATGCTTCATTTTTTCTCTCATGAAGCAAAAATTTCGTATATAATACACATATGTATACATTTTTCTTTTCATACACTCTTTTGTTATTTTTATTTTATTCAGTTTGCAACATACAATTATAGTATTTTTAAAATTTTATAACATTTTATTATAATTGTTAATTAAAAACTATAAATAAATACTGTACCAGTGAAATTATAGATAGAATTATGAAAATTGAAAATTTGAAATTATAACATTTTGAATATCACGTAGATGTCATATTATTTATTACTTTAATAGATAAAGAATTAAATTATAAT
>PYAF01002615.1:362048-372688 GCA_007407185.1 Glycine tomentella
AATTTTTAATTAGGGAGAGCAATAAGGTGATCAATCATTATTGTTTACTTTTCATCACCAACATTAATGTGTCTTTGTTTGAAAAGACCATAAGAACTTTAGTATGATATCCATTGGAACATAATACATACCAAGTGAGAAATAACAATTATGTGATATTATTCTATCAACATTATTCGATCAATAATATTCGCAACAAACAGAAAATTAAGATTCAAAATCTACCATAATACTTTATTGTTGTAACAACAAAAACTTAATAATGGAAAAATCACAAATTCTTAAACCATGCTCTGATACCACATGTAAACATTAATCTATAATTATTTCATGTTCAATAACAATTACATCAAGAACATGAAAAATGATCTTTAGAATTCATGAGTTTCACATAAACATACCTTTGTCCATAATTGCGAAAGATCTTTATTGGTAGAATGCTTTCGTAGATTCTTTGGGGAAAATCCTTTAATGACAGAATGCTTTCTTAGAGTCTTGACCCTTTCTTTTCTTCTATCTTCTTTGATAGGGATTTGATACAACTCTCATGGGCAAACCATGATGGTATTCAGTTTTCTAGATCTGTATTTATAGAAACTGAACCACTACAATTAAGATAACTGCACCTATCAACAATTATCCATTAATGCATTAAAGATAATTGTTTCATCAACAATTACTATTTAATACTTAAAGATAACAATTATCCTTTGAATAACTTCCCATTGTAACTAATTATTTTTATATCCTTTATTCATTAAATCAAATTTAAATGAGCCACAATGATAAATCTTACACGATCTTCCCTTCCTCATTGAAATGACATCACAAGCTGAATTTGAGCATCCTAAGAAGGCATTTGGATGAGCAGCTAGGGATCCTTCTGGTCGTCTTTCCCCTTTCAATTTCTCCAGAAGGTACCTAATTCCCTCATCCCTTCTTCACTCAATACATTTTTCCACATATTTTGTTACAATATATTTCTCTCAAGTTCCACTCTGAACATACGAACAACATGATACGTGATAAAACGACTTGTCTATTAATCTTTCAAATGTTGCGTTTTTATTTTAACAAAAGATCCATATGTACAATGCTTTAGAACTTAGAACAATATACTTGAAATAGCACGTTAATGATGATTACAAAAAAAAAATGTTAATAACAACGTTCCTTGCTATTTATACAACACTGAAACTGGTTCACAATTTTTTCAGGGAAACTGGTGAAAAAGATGTGGCATTCAAAGTGTTGTATAATGGGATGTGTCAATGAATGGGGCTTTTCCACCTATCCACTAGTCCCCCGGGTATATATACATTAATTATACTTTTATACCAATATGCTTACTCTATAATTCTCTATGATTCTTTTTTTATTTAATGACACTCTCGATTTCAGTCATAGAGATAGTTCGCAAGGCTACTATTGTCTATCAAACATATATTGAAATGTAATATCAAGAAACAAATTCAGTTTGATTCTAATAACGTAAGAAATAATGGTGCAGGAATGAGGTAGTTGGTGTAGTGAATGAGGTGGGAAGAAAAGTAGAAAACTTCAAAGTTGGGGACAAGGTTGGTGTGGGATGCTTGGTTGATTCCTGCCGCACCTGCCAGAACTGTTGTGACAATCTTGAGAATTATTGTCCACAATTTACGCTCACATATGGTGCAAAGCATAGAGATGGCACCATCACATATGGAGGCTACTCTGACTCAATGGTTGCTGATGAGCATTTTGTGATTTGCATTCCTGATAGCTTAGCACTTGATTCTGCTGCACCTCTACTTTGTGCTGCCATCACTGTGTATAGCCCTCTCAATTATTTTGCACTAGACTAGCCTGGTTTACATGTGGGTGTTGTTGGTCTCGGTGGACCAGGCCATTCTGTGAAGTTTGCCAAAGCTTTTGGGGCTAAGGTCACAGTAATAAGTACTTCACCCAATAAAAAGGAGGAAGCAATACAAAATCTAGGAGCTGATTCCTTTCTAATAAGCCGTGACCAAGATCAGATGCAGGTACTTATATGCCAATGCCATGCATTAATTTGGATTGTGAATACATTCCGGAAATTGACTTTTGCATGAGTAATTCACTAATATTAATGTTGATCATTTTGTAGGGTGCAAAGGGCAGTTTGGATGGTATTGTTGACACAGTTTCTGCCGTTCATCCACTCTTACCTCTCATTGATTTACTCAAGTCTCATGGAAAGCTTTTAATGGTTGGTGCACTAGATAAGCCTCTGGAGCTTTCAATCATTCCTTTAATTATGGGTAAGCATATATGAAAAATATATTTGTTAACCTATGATGCAACATACTTGATGGGATTGAGCGAGGGTTTGAACATCTCGATAGGATTTAATTGTTTGTTGATTCAAAAGAATGCCGAAAATTGATAATTGAAAAAACATCACATTTTATTCAATCAAAGTCAGATGTGAATATATAAAATTGATTCATATATTAACCAAAGTAAACCTAAATAACAAAATAAATAAGTATTATATCTTCTTAATTTTCCTAATTAAATAAATATCATATCATCATAATTTTCTAATTAAATAAGTATCATGTCTTTCTAATTTTCCTAACTAAATAAAGATTATATCATCATAATTTTCCTAATTAATCATAACTAATTTTTGAAAGACACAATCTTTTCTTTAAGTGATTTCTTCATTTTGGATTCTATATGAATGTATTTAGACGTTGGATTCTGATTCTAAAACCCTAACATCCTACATCTTAATATCTTTTTTGTCCATGATTACACTACACTTCTACATCAACGTTATTCTTCGAAGCAGAGTTCGAGAAGCATGTGACGATCAATGCTTCAAAGGATATGGTTTACTATAGTGTGTACTGTAAAATTCAGATGCATCATGCACATGTAAAAATTTAAATCATCAATTTGATGCTAACGATTATTTTAATTTTAACCATTGACAGGGAGAAAGCTAATAACTGGCAATTGCACCGGAGGCATGAAGGAGACTCAAGAGATGATTGACTTTGCTGAGGAACACAATGTAAAAGCTGAGATTGAGGTCATTCCTGTTGATTATGTCAACACGGCAATGGAGCGTCTCCTCAAAGCAGATGTAAAATATAGGTTTTTCATTGACATTGGACATACACTAAAACCAAGCTCTTGAATTTTCCCGATTCACATTTTCGTCAATGATAATAAGTGAAAAAGTGTTATACATTTCAGTTACTTTAATGAGAAATATTGTTGACCCTCGTATGGTGTGAAGTTTTAGACTAAGCGTGTAAACTCATTCAATAATAACAAAAAATATTACGTACAATATATTATTGTTTAGTATATGATACTTAAATTAAAAAGGTTCAAAATTAAAAACAAAAAACAAAATAAAATAAAAACTCTTGCCAATGATCAAATTAATGCATAGATGCAACTAAAATTTAAATAACAACAACGTTTTCGTATATGTGGTTCTGTAATTGGACTAGCAGCTAGCTTATCGTATTTGCCACATCAATGACAAAGCGATACTTAACATCGTTGTTTCTCAGTCTCTCCAAGGCAGTGTTCACGTAGTTCATTGGAATGACTTCCACATCAGCCGTAATATTGTGTTTTGCTGCAAAATACATCATATCTTGCGTCTCTTCTCTCCCACCTCCTGCACTACCAGCAATCATCTTTCTACCTATACGTCAAAAAGGAAATTTTCAATGTCACTGATTCCCCTTCTCCTGGTCCCCAAAATTAACCAATTGAATGGATACAGATGCGGGATATCGGAGTTTTCAAAAATCTTTAGGATACGGACTTATGATATGGAAATTTAAAAAAAATTAAGATATAGATACGTTAATGTAAATTTTAATAAATATACATATATAAAACATAGAATTATATATAAACATGACTAAATTATATAAATCATAAAAAAGCACAAAAAAAGAACAAAAAAAGCATAATTTATAAAATAAAAGTTGATTATTCTTCAAATTGACTAAAAAACGTAGTAAAACACTATATGTAAATGTTCATCAATATTATAACACTTAATTAGTATGGTCAGTTTTAATCTCACCATTTCTTTCCATCTTTAGTGAAAAGAATCACCTAGAGTATTAGTTAATCAAGAAAAAGATTCATCTTTAAATGGTTCACAATGACTAATTTGGAATAAGTTATGTACAATACTCAAGTGACAAATTTGGGAGGTCAAGAACAGAGAGTCTCTTATGTCATTGGTCCCTTGTCCTCTCGTCATACTCGACCGACAAGGACACATAAATACAACATAAATGATAGCAAATAGGATCAAAGGAGAAAAATATAATATTTTCCACTAAATAATAATATATTTTTATTTGTTGAAAGCATAGTTACAAGACTAATACGTACCCATATAAGTACCTTTTTTTTTTTAAATATTTTTAATACATATATGATACAAACCCATGAGTGTCCAACACTTATCGGGTATAGATACGTATTCAATATGTGTGTCATGACTTTATGCTTTAGAATGATTGAAGTGTCGACATAACTATAATCAGAGGGAGACTTACCTGAAATCAAAGGCACAGATAATACCTCAAAAGGTAAGGCTGAAACACCCACCAGAATCAACTTTCCACTTGTTTTCAATAAACCAATTAGTGATTGGATAGAGTGATCAGCTGAAACTGTGTCGATAATGGCATCCATTGTGCCCATGGCATCCTAATTAATGATCACCAAACCAGAGAAATTGATAGTCAACTGTTGTTCATTTCATGCATTATTTTTGTTTATTACTATTTAATTGACAAAACAGATTAAAGTAATTGCTCCATTAATACCTGCAACTGTTGTTTGTCTTGACTAAACAAGAATGCATCGGCACCAAGCCTTTCTAATGCTTCCTCCTTCTTGCTGGGGGATGTACTAATCACAGTGACATGCATATCAAAAGCCTTAGCGAACTTGACAGCCATATGCCCTAGGCCTCCCAGGCCCACCACACCCAAGTGCAATCCGGGCTGAGCAAGCCCATAATACTTCATTGGGCTGTATACTGTGATTCCAGCACATAGCAACGGGGCAGCACCATCTAGTGGAAGAGATTTTGGGATTAGCACCGCAAAGTTCTGATCAACCACTATGTTATTTGAGTATCCACCTTGGGTTATTGTTCCATCATGGTAGTGTGCACTGTAGGTTAAAATCATTTTTGGACAATATGCATAGAAGCCCTTGCTGCAGTCGGAACATGAGCCACACGAACCCACAATGCCACCCACACCAGCTATGTCCCCAACACTGAATTTTGTGACACTGCTACCTATCTTTGTCACTTTACCCACAATCTCATGCCTAAACATGTATCCATATGCACAAATCAATAGCAGAAAATATGTTAGGCCTGGTTCAATCTTAAAATTGACATGAAAATATTAAGTCCCGTGAAGTAAAATAACTGGCCCAATTAATTCCTGCACATAGAAGATAGAACTTCTTATGTGGGTAGATTTTGTATTAAAAAAGGATCTTAATATAATTTGTTAAAAGTTTGAAAAACTTTACTGCCATGATCATGTTAAAAAGTAGATGAAGAAAAATAGAGCTCCGATTACTTTAAACCATATTTCGTTACATATATAATTTTATGCAAGAAAAAATAGTTTAAGAAAAATTATATTAAAAAGTAGAAATGGATTTAAAGATATACTAGTGCTTTGTATAAAATATATAGTGTCCAAAAATTAGGATATGACTCTTCTAACGCAAGGGTAAAATAAGTAATAGTATTTTTTTTAATAAGCATAGAAAATATATTACTCATAATGGTACAATGGGTACCAAAAATCCGTATACATCAGAGTGAATATTAATCAAAATACTGCACAGAAGAAAAAACCCATATGGTTATAAGGAATTTATGCTTGAAAGCATTAATAGAGTATAACCAAGACTACCCCACGTAGTACGTACCCACATGGTTATAAGTAATAGTATTATTTATTGATTAGAAAGTTAATAATTAATATTCTAATATGTTTATGATTTATTATAAATGTATAGATTATATTCATCATTGTTTTTCTCGTCATCATTAAAATCACTTATCCTTAAAACTAAGTTGAACATGTACTGTTAAAGGGTTTAGATGCTAAAAATCAGGTCTCAAGACAAAATAAAGTAATACCCAGGAACCATTGGATAGATGGACATTCCAAAGTCGTTGTTCACCATGTGGAGGTCCGAGTGGCAAATCCCAGAATAGAGTATGTCAAGGGTGATATCATTATCACCATTTGCCCTGTTTTGTTCAAGAAAATAAAAATTCAGTGCTATCTAGTAGATGGCTTTATATATTTTGAAGCGCATGCAACTTCACGATTAAGATATTAAATATACCTTCTGGTAAAGTGGTATGGAGAGAGAATTCCTGATGCGTCTCTAACTGCCCACCCGTAGGTAGCAACTTTTCGGTTTTCTTCTCCAGCTGACATGCTATAGTTTTGTAAGAAAAGGAATTGAAGGAATCAAGTTTTTTTTTTTAATGAAAAATAATGCTACCTTGTGATGTAGAACCAATTTAGGAGTTGAGTGTATATATATAGAAAATTTTCTAAAACATGATTTATGTATGTATGTGTGTATGATGGATATTTTCTTGAGCAACAAACATGCAATTGGTGGCTAACGCATTCAGTGATGTCACCCGTAGACCAGCGCAGAAGGGTGTGAATTTTCTTCATTCCCATAGCACAACAAGTTTTACAAATCAACATTTTGTAAATAGTTAATTTAATAGTTCAAAGGGATAAAAATAATTTTGTATTTCTGTTGATGAGTGATCTGGTGAAGCCTGTGCTTTTGTTTTTGGACCATACGTAGCTTGTAGATCAAGGTCAAGTTTCTCGCTCTAACCAAGATGTTAAAAGGTCAAAGGACTTCGTTCTTACCTGGTGACTGAGGTTTTTCATTTCGTGATGAGAAAGAAACTAATTAGGAAAGTAAAATTCAAGAGCTTGGGATTCGAACTCATTCACAACCTACACGAGGAGGGTGTTTGATTCAATTTATTTAAAATATATAAAAAAAATATTCTTTGAGAAAGTTTTTAAAAGATAATTTATTTTTTTAAATCATCTTAAGCAATATGCACAATTATGCAAGTAACTTTATTATGATAAAATAATTATTATTCATAATCGTTGAATTGGATATAAATTTAGTTTGAAAAAAGTGATTGTTATCGTGGATTATGTTACATTAAAATCGCTTTATTTTTAACCTAAAATAAAAAAATTGTTTTTATCAACACTTATAATTCTAATATTTTGAGAAATTAATCAAATCAAATTATTACCCTAAATCAAATTACAAGATTATAATCGAGATAGTCTAACTCGGTTGATTGTGCGTGAATTATAATAAACATGCTGGTACTTATTTTGATTCTTACAAATAAAAAAATCACAAAAATTATAAGACAGGTTGACTTAGTAGTATAAAGAAAAACAAGAAAGACATCATAATTTCGTGATTCTTACAAATAAAAAAATCACAAAAATTATAAGACGGGTTGACTTAGTAGTACAAAGAAAAACAAGAAAGACATCATAGTTCTGAATTCATTACTAACAAAAAAAAAATTAATAATTAATATTTCTTTATAAAAAACCTTAAATCAAATCACGTTATTAATCAATGATAAATATTGCATAAGTATAATATCAACATCTATTATACATCTAATGAAATATATTTTCACAGCAGGTTTAGATTGCAAATTTTAGAATAGAAACTGAAATAATAACACTACTAGAAAACGATTCATTTCTTCTTAATATTTTTGCAGAGAAAATAATCCGCATGATTTTCCTGTGAAAATTTATCCGCAGAAAACAATTGCATTTTTTTTTGCAAAAACTTTTATCCAGAGGAAAAGATTAAAAAAGCTAATATATGTAACATAATTTTTATATTCTTATCTAATTACAAATTATTATGTACCATAATTTTTTATTTTTATAATAATTATTTTAAAAGAAAGATTAATGATGATTTATGATTAGATGATAATATAAAATTATTTTATATTGTCAATATATGACTATAAAATTCTAAAAAAAAGTTATGCACTAACTATGTTAAATACTTTTTTACTATTATCTAATTACAAACTTTCATATTTTATATATGATAAGATAGTATTGACTTTTACAATAATTATTTTAAAAAAATATACCAATGATTATTTGTGATTAGATAACAACATAAAATATTCTCATATTATCAATAGATCACCATTAAACTCATAATAGAAAGAAAGAGATTCATATATTGATTTAATTGTATAACACAATTGAAACTTAATATAATAGTTGAGATTCACATGTTGTTGAACACTTACATAACCCATTCAACTTTTAATGCACAAAATTTCTCCATTGGGCTCCCATTCACAAGAATGAAAATGGATGATGATTTTAAGTAATCCCAAATCCATTGTATCCATTTGGTACAAAAGTCCATCCTATATAACATGTAAGCTGAAAAGTTTCACCTTATCAAATTATAAACCTTCTCAAAATGGACATTAAAGATAAAACAACACTTCTTTTTTGTCTTGGCTTCATGTACTACCTCATTGACTCTCATAACCTCGTCCAAAATGTTTCTTCCACCCAAAAAAATCAATTGTCTAGCATCCAGCAGAGTGATATCCTAATATAAGGTAGGGATCAATAGCCTCTTAATTTAAAGAATATTTATAGAGATATTTATATTTAATTATCTTATGTCAGAAACACGAATGGGGCCTCAAAGCTTCAAATTAATTAACTGTCATATATGGAAGAAAAAAATTATCTTTTTAGTTGTATTCTCGTAATAATATGGAAAAAAGTGTTCAATATTCACGTTGTATAAAATTGAGCTGTAAGAGTGTGTGGTCATTATTAATGTGTTGTAAAAATAAAAATCTTCCGTTGTAATTATTGCATGCAAGATTTTGTATTCTTAAGTACTAATGCATTAATCTGGTCTTTTTTTTAATAATCGTGATTTGAGGATCCAAATGACCAGAAAATTTATTTTAAAAAAATGCTTTTTGTGTATAATATATATGGTATGCTAACCAAAAATTCCTTCAAATTAAGATAATTTCGACTATCATGATGCATAAGGAAGACAACATTCAAAACGTGCTAACCTAATTTTTCAACTTATCAAATAGTTATGGTTGGAATCACAATTTCTATAACCACTTAATAAATGATAATTTCTACGGAATTCAAATAAATTGTTGTTGTTGTTGAGGGTGAAACTTGGGACTGGGAGTGAGATAGTTGATTATAGAATAGCACTGGCACGTAGCTCAATAGAGTAACTACGAATTTAGATGAAGGAAGAAAAGGAAAGCTTAGCTAGTTAGCTTAAGAGGGTGAGAAACTGAGAATGGGAACATGGAGAAGCCATGTACGAGAGTGGCAACAGTAATGCTGATGTTGAAAGTGATGGTGGTAGGAGAGGAAAAAAGTAGGAATGAGAAAATGGGACGGGTCCGGATCGATCCATCAATCCACTATCAATTTGGTAAAAGGGAATGAAAATCCAACCATTTGTGATCCATCCCGTATAATCTGTTGACCTGTCATACATATTATTTTTTTTAAATGTGAATACAGTAAGTGTTTAGGATTTAAGTTATCACTTTGTATTTTTTTTTTTATACCATATTAGAATATTTTCTTACAATTTATTTCTTTTCCTACTAAGAAAAAAAAAACTCATCAACATGTTGAATTGCGCTTGAATTTCATTCTCATAATTTCCATACAATATTAGAATATTTCTATAAGGTTGATTTAGTAATCGAAGAAAAAAAGAAAATGAAAAAAATCGAAGGTTTAAGTTTTTTTTATTAATAAAAATTAACAAATAACTTTGTAGATTAAAAAATATTAAAATATTGTTGAGAATACGAGGGATGGTATCAATATAAACTAGGTTATATGCAAAAGAAAAAATATTATTCAAGACACGACCTAACAAAAATACATAATATAAATCGATCGAAATCACTAATTCCATGACAAGTGGCAGGGTTGAAAGTTATCACATCTCTCTCCCCTTTTGTTATCTACTATCTAGTAGTCGCCCACGGTTCGTTCTCTGAAATGTAAATCGTGCAATATTTAAGAGCTTGGTCTCAGAATTTCAGTGTGTTTCCAATGTCAATAACAAATCGATATTTAACATCTGCTTTAAGGAGGCGCTCCATTGCTGTGTTGACATAGTCCATAGGAATGACTTCAATGTCAGGTTTCACATTGTGTTTCGCTGCAAAATCAATCATTTCTTGCGTCTCCTTTAACCCTCCAATCAGACTGCCAGCCACTATCTTTCTCCCTGCCAATTATGTGAAATAGTAATTAAGTTAATTAGCATCAAAGTCTTCATTTTAATCTTTACATGTGCCTACATCTACTTAAGTTTTGCACTGAACTATCCTTATGAACCATCACATATGCTCTATGCTTTCATGTGGAGATATAAAGTGGATTGGGCGGTTAAGGGAGAAGAGGAGAGAAGAAAGGTTAAGGGTTCGATCCACTAAAAAAAAACTAACATTTGTCGATATATATATATAT
>PYAF01002615.1:372788-386175 GCA_007407185.1 Glycine tomentella
GTGCTTTCGTAGATTCTTTGGGGAAAATTCTTTAATGGCAGAATGCTTTCTGAGAGTCTTGACCCTTTCTTTTCTTGTATCTTCTTTGATAGGGATTGGATACAACTCTCATGGACAGACAATGGTGGTATTCAGTTTTCTAGATATCTCTCTTCCTAAGAAAACTGAACCACTACGTTTAATATAACTGCACCTATCAACAGTTATCTTTTAATATAACTTCATATATTAACAGTTATCTTTTTAATACGTTTAAGATAATTATTTTATTAACAATTATTCTTTAATAACTTCCCTTTGTAACCAATTATCTTTATGTCCTTTATTCATTAAATCAAATAACATTTATTTAAATGAGCCACAATAATAAATCTTACATTAACATCTTTAAATTAAATTTCAGAGAACAACTTAGTACATACACTAAGATAGTGTTTTACCTTTGACAGTTGAAAAAATGCATTAAAAAGAAGAATTTATCGTGAAGGTTCAAAACAATACATGCATGCATGTGTAATGTTAAGTGATGATGATACAAATAATATAAGGTTATTTGTTATTTATTTGAGTTAACTTACTAAATATTTAATTCCACTCCACAACTTGATAAAACTGACCACCCTCATCCGATTCACCGACAGTTTACAAAATTCGCTCCGTCATGTTATTTCAATTCTAGTTGGTATTTTAAAGGGAAAAAATTGGTTAAATAAAGATATGAAGTAGAAAAATCAAATAAATAATATTTGTAGAAAAAATGAGTTCCAAGTCAAGTCAATTTAAATTGCAATTGTTGAGACAACTTTGATAGCGTGTGAAAGGGTTATTATCTTACTCTTTTTCCAAACAAAATATATAATCAATTTTTCATGTAAAATTTAATTCTAACATTTAAGTTTATTCTCAATGCTCAACAATCACATTAATTACACTTAGGACTCATCCACAATATCCTAACAATGTCCAACTCCTAAATTGTGACAAATATAAGTTTTCTAATTTATACACATTTTAATTTGTAAATTAAATTTTTGACAAATATTAATTTAAAATAATTTGTTTAGATAATATAGTTTTAAAAAAATGTTAATTATATACATATACTTTCAACTAATATTTTAGAAATGTATTTTTTTAATTTAATATAATATTTCTAACATCTTGAAATTATATCATATACAATTATTAATTTAAAAATAATTTTATAAATGGTATAATTTTGCCAAATGTATTTTTTATCTATAATTTAAAATATTATATCATTAATGTTTTTTTTCATTTATAGTTTAAGGTAATATTTATATTTTTAACGTTTTGTTTTTCTCCGAATTATATATATCATAAAAAATTATTAAGCGTTATTATTTCAACATAAATTTTTGGGAGCAATATTCCATAAGTTAAGGCAAAGGTTTTAGCTTGACACTTGAAAAACAGCATAAAAATCGCGTGAAGTGCAAGACAATAGAATTGAAATGGCAATGTTGAGGAGAAGCTAAAGGGTTGGAAAATGAAATGGCAATAATAAAGAGTGTGGAGCGTTATGAAAGGGTTTAGAAAATAGATATTTGCGTGAAATATGGGCGCGCACTTGAAGCCTTGAAAAATAAAAAAATTCTAAGAGTTTGTTTAACAAGTCATTCCAATATGTTTGACTAGCATATTATTTTACTTGAAATTATCGTTTACCTTTTTTAAATAAAACAAATTTATTTAATTAAATTATATTTATTTTTGGAAAAAGAATGATACACGTACTCGTAATAAAAAAACAAAATAATACTACAACACTCCATTGTTTTCAAATTTCATAAATCCATATACTCGAAGGGTTAAACAAATTCATCAAATATCTATCATTCTTTTATAATATAAAATTGAAATTATTGTCCTATTTTTAAGATAATGAATTATTAAATATAAATTAAAATATATGTATATATAATTATAACCAAATAACTAAAATTATTTTTTTATTAACAAATCTTATTAATTTTCTTTTAATTCATTGAGCTAGCTTACAAGCCAGTCAAACACACCCTATTTCTTCCTTTGAAATATTTTTTGTTCAAATCTTTTCGAATTCAATATGTTTTTTATTCCTGCTAAATTTTAAAATTTTGTTTTACGTCCCTTTTAAATTTTTGTTAACTTTTTGTCCTAATAAAATTTTTATTTTGTTTAATTGTCTATGAATTTGTTTAGATCGATAGTGTTTTAAAACAAAATAAAATAATTTTGATAACAATTTAAGAACGGAAAATAAAACAAAAAAAATAATTACGAACCAAAAAATTAACAAAAATTTATTAGGGATAAAAAAACAAAATTTAAAGAATTATTAAGAACAAAAACATATTGACTTGACATAGACTTACTTGGAATAAGCTGTACTCCAAAAGAAAAGTCAGTCTTCGCATAATCATAGCTAAGAGATACTGACTTTGTAACAAAATTCAGTGATATATTCGACGATACTGACTTTGTAACAAAATTCCCATCTAGTTCAAAACTTGTGAATATTGAAATTATTAAATGTAACAATATATTGAGATGAAATTACCATCTATTCAACGCATACACTAAGACAAAAGATTAACTTAACATTTGAAAAAAAAAATGCATTGAAGCATGTGTAATTGAAAAGATGATATATATAAAAATAATATATTAGTCGTACAAATTAAAGAATTAAAAAATAAGTAATTAGTGTGAGAATAATTAGAGAGCATAAAAAAAACTTTTTTATTCTAAATTTTTTAATTAATAGCCTATGGACACCGGTTAATATTTGTGATAATATATATATATATATATATATATATATGTATATATTGGTTGTTTTTTTAGTTATTGGAGTTAAACCATTGAATATTTGATTCCACTCAACTAATTGCTAAAACTGATCCAGTCAAGGTTTACAAAATACTCTTGGTGTTATGGTAATTTTCTTTGGCCAAAAATAAAAAGCTCATTTATCTTATTAATTCAAATGCCTAATATCTTAATCATCAAAGGATAGGAAGATATGACAAATATTATAACTGTCCACTTATCAGTTATTCAGATAACCGAAGGTAGTGGAGATAACAACCTTATAGCCACTAAATCCACTATCAGTCAATCTCCATATACAGATAATGGATGAGGCTCACTACTCAAGTAACTCAGGTCAGTGTTCTCAAAGTTATAAATAGGGACGTCCTCCATGGAGAAAGGTACACACAAACACAGACACACACACACACACTCTAGCTTTCTCTCTTTCATTTACACAGAGCACACACCTCACTCCAATTGGTGTATCTCTGTGATCTTCTGCTTCAAGGTGTCATTTTCCATTGACTCCCTTGAATCCCAGAGTTAGAGTGATCAAACAACAAACACGTAGCATTTTGGTGTTACACAATTGTGTTCTGAAAAACATACAGAACATTGGCGCCGTCTGTGGGAAATAATAAACTTCGAGTCCCACGCTTTGATACAGAAAAAGGAGAGGAGAAAGAGAACATCTAAATTCGCATGTTGAGAAGGGCAAAAACTATCATCCTTCAATCTTCTCGATCTCCTTGTTTAACCGTTAGATTTTGCTGAAACGTTTACAACAAGTTTGAGACTCATCAATCTTCACATCTAACGGTGGGTTTCTTGAGTTGAGGCTTGAAGCATCACCAGAAAATTTCAAACCGAAATCGTTCAGAATCCGTTTTCTGAAGCAGGCAGCGGTATTGTGAGGGAAATTTCTCTCACACTAACCGTTGGATCGCGTTAAAACTTTGAGGAAAGATTACTCAAATATGTTTCTACATTATGACCGTTCGGATCATTCATTGAAGCGTTTTCAAGAGGGAATGTTTCAACTGCAAACAAAGGTTATCAGAATTTCTGCTCTCTTTTATCTTGTTTCGGGCAGTGATATTGAGAAAGAGGTATCTCTTTTATCAACCGTTGTATTATTCTCAAATTCGGTCAGTATGTTCCTCTCTTGCAATAAATCAATTTGACCGTTGGGATTTGTTAATTATTATTTCTGGTGGTAGGAATTAATTTCGTACATAATCATATTTTATATGTCTACTTTTTGTGATGTTTTGGTACAATTTTTGTTGAAATTGTTGCTGATTGTAATGGTTGTCAAAACCCTTGCGTAATCTCATTTTATTGATAGGGAAGAATTTGGGTGGATTCCTAGAGAGGTCCCATAATTTTTACTTATCATATTAAGAAGACAACCTCATCAATATAGAATGCAGCATCATCAATATAGAATGTGAGATTCACCATCAGGGAAGCCAGGTTGGCATATGCGCAATATCACTTTATGAGGGTGGATCTTGTCTCACGAGCCGACAACACAGATTAGATTAAGCAAAAGCTAAGTCTTCTCCCCCTTTTCTAATATGAAACTTCATAAATAATTCTTTATAGTATTTTTATAATAATATATGTGTAAAATATTATTATTTTTACATGTCAAGGGAAACTATCGTAACGACCCTCTGGGATAAAAATGATTAAGTTGCAAGAATTGAACCTTGAGGGTAAAGCCCAAGAGAGGGTTAAAAACTCAAGAGTTTATTGCTTGAGGGTAAAGCTCAAAAATGAGTTAAAAACTCAAGAATTGATTAATTGAGGGTAAAGCTCAAGAGAGGGTTAAAAACTCAAGAATTGAATCTTGAGAGTAAAGCCCAAGAAAGGGTTAAAAACTCAAGAATTGAATATCTTCATCAATCTCGATTCAGCGATAATTGCTAATACAGCTTGGCAGGTCAGAGTGCTGACCAACCAAGCTGGGGGCATCTGTTATGGTAATTTTCCTTGGCAAAAAATAAAAGGCTCATTTATCTTATTAATTGAAATGCCTAATATCTTAATCATAAAAGGATAGAAAGATATGATAAATATTATAACTGTCCACTTATCAGTTATTCAGATAACCGAAGGTAGTGGAGATAACAACCTTATAGCTACTAAATCCACTATCAGTCAATCTCCATATACAGATAATGGATAAGGCTCACTACTCAAGGTACACACAAACACAGACACACACACTCTAGCTTTCTCTCTTTCATTTACACAGAGCACACATCCCACTCCAATTGGTGTATCTCTGTGATCTTCTGCTTCAAGGTGTCATTTTCCATTGACTCCCTTGAATCCCAGAGTTAGAGTGATCAAACAATAAACACGTAGCATTTTGGTGTTATACAATTATGTTCTGGAAAACATACAGAACACTCGGTAATGTAATTTCACTTATATTTTGTATTCTAAATGAAATACAATAAAATAAAGATAAGAAGTAGAAAAATCAAATAAATAATGTTTGCCGAAAATGTGTTCCAAGTAAATTAGAATGGCGTGATGAGAGGATTGGAAAATGAATGTTGATTTTGAGTGATGGATGGGTTGTTGAAGTCTCCAAGCTGCTGGGACCATATCAAACCTTAATTTTGCACATCTTTTTTTTTTTTTTTGGCTATTAATATTCTTCTTTGGTTCCTTCATCGTTGGCTATGTAGAGAAATTCTCTTTTATATTTTATTAAATTAAACCTCAAGTAACTATATATAATATCCTTAACACAAAGTAATTGAAATAAAGGAGATTCTGGCCGGTTGTTATTTTGACATTAATTTTTTGCTATAGATTATTAATGCACTTCAACTGAAAAAGGATGAGATGCATATAATTATGTAATTAGTATTCGACGTTGTGTATTCTATATTATAATTTTTTTCCTATAAGCAATTAAATTTATATAATAAACAAAAAAATTTAAACATATAAGTTATATGAAATTTATAATGAACAATTTAAAGGGAAGAGATTAATTACTGAAAAAAGTTATTCTGAAATAATATTCTTTAAATACTTGTATTGTATTTTGATTCTTGTATATCAATACTTCAACGAGTTTTTGTTATACTGCCCAAAGTTGAAAGTCTTTAAAACAAATAATTATTGTATTTGTTATGCAAGCGCCAATTGTATTCTATCTTTTCCTTTTTTACAAAAGAATCCAACAAATTGAAATGGAACATCCATTTGCTAGTACCACAACACAAATTGTGAAATTCGTTTTTTAAAGTGCGGGCAATTCAACTATATGGAATATTTTTATAACACAAAACATGAATATCTAATCTTATTAGTAACGATATTAATGGATGAAAATATAAATAAACATTTAGTTTTAAAGTTTATGCATCATTCACATAATTATTTCATGTAACATGTTTAGCATTTTCTAATTTTAATTTATTTTTTTTCTTCATAAATATAAAGACATGTACACCAATTAACAAAGTTCATGTTCTTTAAAATTTCCTTTAAAAATGTTGTTTACAAACTTATTTTCCACGGTAATTATTATCTTAATCTTTTTTTCAAACAAAACATAGTTAATTTTTCATATAAAAATTAATTCTAACATTTAATTTTATTCTCAATGTTATAAACAACCACATTAGTAACACCTACAACTCATCCACCATATGCTAACAATGTCCAACTCCGAAATTGTGACAAATACAAGTTTTCTAATTTATAAACATTTTAATTTGCAAAATAATTTTTTGACACATATTAATTTAAAAATAATTTGTTTAACTAATATAATTTTGAAAAATATGTTAATTTTATACATATGCTTTCAACAAATATTTTTAAAATAATTTAATATAATATTTATTTTTAAATATTTCTAACATGTTGAAATTATATCATATGCAATAATTAATTTGCAAATAATTTTAAAATAATATAATTTTGACAGATGTATTTTTTACTTATAATTTCAAACAAAACATAGTTAATTTTTCATATAAAAATTAATTCTAACATTTAATTTTATTCTCAATGTTATAAACAACCACATTAGTAACACCTACAACTCATCCACCATATGCTAACAATGTCCAACTCCGAAATTGTGACAAATATAAGTTTTCTAATTTATAAACATTTTAATTTGCAAAATAATTTTTTGACACATATTAATTTAAAAATAATTTGTTTAACTAATATAATTTTGAAAAATATGTTAATTTTATACATATGCTTTCAACAAATATTTTAAAAATAATTTAATATAATATTTCTTTTTAAATATTTCTAACATGTTGAAATTATATCATATGCAATAATTAATTTGCAAATAATTTTAAAATAATATAATTTTGACAGATGTATTTTTTACTTATAATTTCAATAAATATTTATAATTTTTTATATAGTTTAAGGTAATATTTATATTTAAATGTTTTTTCTCTGAATTATATATATCATAAACAATTATTTCTAGCGTTATTTCAAAATAAATTTTGGGGAGCAATTCCATTATGTAAGACAAAGGTTTTTGGCTTGACAGTAGAATAAAATGCATAAGAAAAAGGATATCCCGTGAAGTTGAAGAGAATACAATTGCAATGGCAATACTGAGGATAAGCTAAGGGTTGGAAAATGAAATGACAATATTATGAGAGGATTAAAAAATGAAATAAAATAAGTTTATGAAAGGGGTTAGAAAATGGGTGTTTGCGTGAGGATGGGCAGTTTTAAGCCTTGAAAAATAAAAATATATCGTATTGGCCTTTTATATAAGAATTTGTTTAGTATGCACGAGTCTGTTTAATAAAGGTCACTCCAATAGCTTATAATTTTATTTGACAAGAGTATAAGTGGATTTAATCAAAATAAGTTTGGTATAAAAAAAAACTTATTCTAATAGTTTGTAGTTTATTTTCAGATGTTATTTCAATCAGTATTTTAGTTTATAAGTTATTGTTTTTTATCTTTATTATTATAATTGAAATTATCTTTTATCGTTTTTGAAATAAAATAAATTAATTCAATTAAATTTTAATATATTTTATTTTGGAAAATGAAGGAAACACGCCATAAAAAAAAAAAAAACTACAAACCATTGTTTTCAAAACTCTTAAATCCATATACCTGACTAGGGTTAAACAAATTCATCAAATATCTATCATTCTTTTATAGTATCAAATTTAATTTTTTTCCTATTTTTAAGATAATAAATTGTTTCTGTAAAAAATACAATAAATTATTAAAAATAAATCATATATATATAATTATAACCAAATAACTAAAAATATTTTTTATTAACAAATCTTATGACAAGAAAATAATTCAATGAGATAGCTTACAAGCCTGTTCTGTCAAGCACACCCTATCTCTTCCTTGAAACATTATTTGTTTAAATCGTTTAGATTTAAATATGTTATTAATTCTTGATAAAAAAAAAATATTTTTGGTTTTTTCCCCTTTTGAATTATTGTTAACTTTTTGCTCCCTAATAAATTTTGTATTTTATTTTTTGACTTTGGATTTATTTGGATAGGGCTTTAGAAAATGAAATAAAATTATTTTGATAGTTATTTAGGAAAAAACAAAACAAAAAATTATTACAAACCAAAAAGTTAACCGAAATTTTTTAGGAATTAAAAAAAAAATTTAAAAATTTATCAAGAACAAAAAATATATTTAAACGGTTTACAACACAAAAGAATATGCATGAAAAATCAATCATTATGCTATTCTCTTTGAACAAGAGATATAATTTCCATCTAGCTTTGTGGATATTGAAATTGATCGATGTAACATCTTTAAATTAAATGTCAGAGAGCAATTCAGTCCATACACTAAGATAGTGTTTTACTTTAACAGTTGAAAAAATGCATTAAAAAGAAGGATTTGCCGTGAAGGTTCAAGACAATACATGCATGTATATAAATAGGATAAAGTTATTTGTTATTTATTTGACTTGACTTAATAAATCATGTATGTTTGCAGAAAAAAATGAGTTCCAAGTCAAGTCCATTTAAATTGCAATTGTTGGAACACCTTTGATAGCAATTAGCATGTGAAAAGGTTATAAAATGTATGTGTAAATTTTGCATATATAGTGTTTTTAATTTGCATATATAGTGTTTTTAAATTTTGCAATTGGCTTATAGTAAGGCCACGTAAAGACTTAAAGTAGTGGCAGAGGAAGTTAGAATATGGAATCATGGATGTGGTGCTTCCTTCTCTCTTCCCATTTCCTCATCCTTTCTTTTTCACCCTCTCATTCCTTATGCCATCCCCATGACAGCTTTGTCTTGCTGCACTTCAAAAACTCCTTCACTATTGATACTACTTATGTTGCTTGTGATCCAGCTGGTTATTCGAAGACCAGAACATGGGAAAATGGGAGAGATTGTTGCTCTTGGCATGGAGTCACCTGCCACCCCATCTCCGGTCACGTCACTGAGCTCAACCTCACCTGCAGTGGCCTTCACGGAAAAATCCATCCAAACAGTACGCTTTTCCATCTTTCTCATCTTCACTCACTCAACCTTGCTTTCAATCATTTCAATCAATCTCAACTATCATCTCTCTTTGGCGGGTTTGTGAGCCTCACGCATCTCAACTTGTCTAATTCTAACTTTGAAGGGGATATTCCTTCCCAAATCTCTCACCTTGCCAAATTAGTCTCACTTGATCTCTCTTACAATGATTTAAAGTGGAAGGAAGACACTTGGAAGAGATTGCTCCAAAATGCAACAGTTTTAAGGGTGCTTGTTTTGGATAGAACAGACATGTCTTCCATTTCAATCAGGACACTCAATCTGTCTTCCTCTTTGGTTACTCTTAGACTAGGAGAGACTAGGGTAAGAGGAAACTTGACATATGACATTCTCTGTTTACCAAATCTACAGCACCTATATCTTTCACATAATTGGCACCTTCAAGGCCAGCTTCCAGAAGTGAGTTGCAGCGCAGCTTCTCTTGGTTTCTTAGATATTTCAAATTGTGGTTTCCTAGGGTCAATCCCTCCATCTTTCTCTAACCTCACACATCTTACTTCCCTGGATCTCTCACGTAACGACCTCAACGGTTCAATCCCTCCCTCTTTCTCTAACCTCATACATCTTACTTCCCTGGATCTCTCAGTTAACCACCTCAACGGTTCAATCCCATCCTCACTCTTAACCCTTCCACGGCTAACTTTTCTGGATCTCAATTTTAATGATCTCAGTGGTCAAATCCCAAATGCCTTTCCTCAGTCAAACAGCTTTAACGATTTGCATTTGAGTTATAACAAAATAGAGGGTGAGCTGCCATCAACACTTGCAAATCTTCATCATCTCATTCACTTGGATCTTTCACGTAATAAATTTAGTGGTCAAATCCCAGATGTGTTTGCCAGGCTAAACAAATTGAATATTCTCGATCTTTGGCAAAACAATTTTGGAGGACCAATCCCATCTTCATTATTTGGCTTAACTCAACTTTATTTCTTGGATTGTTCTGATAATAAATTGGAGGGCCCTCTGCCTAACAATATAACAGGGTTTTCAAAACTAAGATCGTTATGGTTAAGGGGAAACTTACTGAACGGGACAATTCCTTCTCGGTGTTTATCTTTGCCATCTTTGGTGTCTTTAGATCTATCAGAAAACCAATTCTCAGGGCATATTAGTGCAATCTCATCATATTCCTTGGAGATACTGTCTTTATCCTACAACAAGTTACAAGGCAATATTCCAGAATCAATTTTCAGCCTTGTAAACCTTACTGAATTAGATCTATCATCAAACAACTTAAGTGGATCTGTCCACTTTCCACTTTTCTCCAAGCTTCAAAATTTGGAAAGCCTTTACCTTTCACAGAATGATCAGTTATCACTAAATTTCAAATCCAATGTCAATTCTAGTTTCTCCAGTTTATGGAGTTTGGACTTATCTTCTATGGGTTTAACTGAATTTCCAAAATTATCAGGAAAAGTTCCATTCTTGGAAATTCTCCATTTGTCCAATAACAAACTTAAAGACAGAGTGCCAAATTGGTTGCATGAAACGAGCTCATCGATATATGAATTGGATCTCGCTCATAACCTGTTGACACAATCATTGGACCAATTCTCATGGAACCAACGACTGGCTTACCTTGATCTTAGTTTTAACTCGATCACTGGTGGCATCTCCTCCTCAATCTGCAATGCAAGTTCAATTGAGATTCTCAACTTGTCTCACAACAAGTTGACAGGAACCATTCCACAATGCCTTGCTACATCATCACCCCTTGTAGTTTTGGATCTACAACTGAACAAGCTTCATGGCACTTTGCCGACTACCTTTGCAAAGAACTGCCGGCTCAGAACTCTGGATCTCAATGGCAACCAATTATTAGAAGGTTTTTTGCCAGAATCTTTGTCCAATTGCATGAATCTGGAGGTTTTAGATCTCGGAAACAATCAAATAAAGGATGTGTTTCCCCATTGGCTTCAAACTCTACCAGAATTGAAAGTATTGGTTTTGCGAGCCAACAAGTTGTACGGTCCCATTGAGGGTTTAAAGACCAAGCATGAATTCCCCAGTTTAGTCATTTTTGATGTCTCTTCCAACAACTTCAGCGGCCCAATACCAAAAGCCTACATAAAAAAATTTGAAGCCATGAAGAACGTTGTTCTAGATTCCCGCATGCCATACATGAATGTTTATTCTTCTGTTACTGAAATCCCCTTCCGAGAAATCAACTACACTGATTCTGTGAGTATAACAACAAAAGCAATTACTATGACAATGGACAGAATTCCAAAGGACTTTGTAAGCATTGATTTATCGCAAAACAGATTTGAAGGAGAGATTCCAAATGCCATTGGAGAGCTTCATTCACTCAGAGGGCTCAACCTTTCCCATAACAGACTTATTGGGCCAATTCCCACATCCATGGGAAATTTGACAAAGTTAGAATCATTGGATCTCTCCTCAAACATGTTCACTGGAGGGATACCTACAGAATTAACCAATCTGAACTTTCTTGAAGTCCTAAATCTTTCCAATAACCATCTTGTTGGAGAAATACCTCAAGGAAAACAGTTCAGTACTTTTTCCAATGACTCCTATGATAGAAACCTTGGGTTATGTGGACTCCCATTGACAATAGAATGCAGCAAGGACCCTGAACAACATTCTCCACCTTCACTAACCTTTGGGGGAGAACAGGGAGTTGGGTTTGGTTGGAAACCAGTGGCTATAGGATATGGATGCGGAATGGTATTTGGAGTAGGAATGGGATGTTGTGTATTATTAATTGGAAAGCCTCAATGGCTTGTGAGAATGGTTGGAGGTCAGCTCAATATTAAGGTGAAAAGGTGACAGCTAATGAAAATGGTAGCAGAATGAAAATGGTGAAAATGGCATGACTGAAGCATGTCTTGTTGCACACCTTCCTGTTCAATTTCAATTCTACCTTCTTGGAAAACAAAATTCAAAGCCAAGAACTTTATCACACTTCATTGCATCGGAGATCTGCTTCAAAGTTTTGTTGTAATGTAAATGTGTTGTACTTTTTTTGGGGTAGTAGAGTGTGATGTACTTCAATTACCTTGAGCTTGGAATTTTGTTGTACTTAATACATATTGTTGTATTGATTATATATTAATAGCTGTTGTGTATTTTTAAAAATGTTATGCATTGGTTGTTGCAAGAATATTGTCTTTCTTATGTCTCATTTTGTTCAAGGAGCTTACTTCACAGTTTGACCTTCCTCTGTAGTACGTCTATTCTAAGAGCACAAACTGAGCAAACTAAACGAAGGCCATGGGTATCGTAAAGTGCCATGGGATCTAAACTTAGATCTATTCTATTAAGTATTAATATAAAAACAACAATTTACCAATATATGTAGTATAGTATATAAAACCTGAATTATGACAGTGCCTTAGGCGCATTTCATTCATATGGTTGTTCATATGGTTATTCCTATGGATTTAAATTTTGTGTAACTTGTTTTTAAATGCTATCTAATCATTTTATTTTCATCCGGTTATTTCTTTTTTCATTTGAATCCACCTTTTCCCAGACCGAAGCCAAAGCCCAGTCTTTTGAGAGATCGAGATTTATTTATAGAAAATAAAAAAACACATTCTTTTTTATACGGAAAAACTAACATTTCGGAACAGGATTATCAAAACACCTTGTCTCCATTTTAAAAGTGATGTCTTTAATATTGCGAGAATTAAAGGAATTTTTATATATAAAATATATATTAAATAAAAATAAATTTAGATTTTATTAAATATAACATGTTCGATATTTAATGTAATTTATAGATATTTTTCCTAAAATCTGATATCGATTTTTGTATATTTTATTTTTTTTATTTATTTTTTATTATACAACATCCATTTATTAAAAATCAAATCTATGTTAGATAATATATGTTAATATCGCTTTTTTTAACATCAACTAATGTTAATATTGATACTTTTAATCAATATTAAAAATAAAAAATAATGAATCTTAAAAGTCTATTTTTTATTAGTATAAATTTTTACAACAACTCAATGTAATCAAATACATTATTTTTTTAT
>PYAF01002615.1:390475-416217 GCA_007407185.1 Glycine tomentella
ACGTATATGGTACCTCCGAGACTAGGCACTCACCGCGACGGGACACATCCTAGCTCTTGGCCTCAGGGAATCTCCGCATCCCGGGACCGAGTCAACCAGAGCCAGCCAAACTAGGAGGAAACCATCTCCTAGGGAGGTCCATATCTATCTTAACTGGCCAGAAGATCTAACAACAGGCTTAATACATCTATCAAGCACAGATACAAGCATGTATATATGTGAGCATGCAACAACCACACAATGCATGAGTCATGAATGTAACCAATACTCTCTCAGAGTATGGTGGAGCACAAGCAAGTGGGAAACATCCCCAAGGGTCCAGAACTTATCTGGCAAAGCCGAGCTCTGCAGTTCTCCCCGTGCTCTGTGGCCTACGCCACTGACACCCTCGGTGTCACGCCCTATCAAGGCACACACACATATATCAACAATCAAGCCACACAAGGCACAAGCAATCAAGGTTCACAACCGCTAATCAATGAAAGGACTCACAATCCTTTCCACAACATCAAGGTCTTCTAACCTATAGTTCAATAAAGCTTGGCATTCACAAGCCATCATACCAATAGCCTCACAAGGCCATCTAAACCACAACCAAGGCTCTAACATGTTCACAAGTGGCCAAGCAACTCAGCCCAACAACAATAACATGCATCACAAAGAGCCATGAAATCAACATTCACCAAACTCACATATGAGAACTATTCCTACATCCTCACAACATTCTAAGCACATGCTTTAACATGACCCAAAGCTAAAACAAGCTCTATCAAAAGTGGGTCACTATTCACCCTAAACCCCATCTCATGAATCAAGAGGTGTTTCTCGAGTTTCTTACCTCAAATAACGCAAGGAAGGTCCAAGGATGACTTCCCCTAGCTTGGATACTCACGAATCGTCGTCGTTCCTCGCCGAGCTCAAGTTCCGCGAACTTCCCTTGAGAAAGGGATTCTCACAATGAGTGGGTTTGAGGGGAAAAAGAGGATGGATTCAAGCTCTAGAGGTGATTTCCATCACAAAACAAGTTTAAGGAAATGATTTTGGTGAAGTATGGTGAAGAAACCAAGCTTGGGCACTCAACAATGGAGGTGGGAGGTCTGAGGAAGAAGAAGAGGGCTTGGGGCTTCAGAAATCGCGAAACCCACTTTATATAGTGGACCTGCCCGAGCTGCGGCGCTGATCGCGCCAGCTGCAGGTGCCCCGGCGCCAAGAGCGCCACCCCGGCGCCAAAAGCGCCAGCCTCCAGAACCTCTGGCGCCAGGAGCGCCGACCTCCAGAGTTACCTGCGCCACCAGCGCCAATCCCGACGCCAAGAGCGTCAACCTCCCGAGGTTCTCACGCCACCAGCGCCAGATCCCGCGCCCAGGGCGTCAACCTCCCGAGGTTACGGCGCCAACTGCGCCACAAACGGCGCCAAGAGCGCCACCTGGGAAAACTCTACATGGTATGGCGCCACCAGCGCCACTCTGGCGCCAGGAGCGCCAACTTCCCGAGGATGTGGCGCCATGGGTGCCAACCTGGCGCCATCAGCGCCACACTTTTGAGCCGTGGCGCGGATCGCGCCAGATTATGCAGAAAATTATGCAGAAGGGTTTTTCTGCATAATCCTGCACCAAACAGCCCAAACTCGCGCTATACGCGCCCAAACTCGCGCCACACGCGCTGGGACTTAGGGATATCACAATTCAAAAGGTGCTAAGTACATGGAATGAAATACTTTGTCGTTAAAGAAGAGGTTCAGAAACATAGAGTGTCTATAGAGCATGTTAGCACTGATCTTATGATAGCTGATCCCTTGACGAAGGGATTATCGCCCAAGATGTTTACTGGTCAAGTATGTAGTATGGGCATTATGTCAGCTAATGAATGTTGATCATTATTGCAATTATTGATTATTGACACTCTGAATTCAATGATGTTTAAGTTTCCAAAAATTATTCTGTTTTCAAATTTATGTATACATGCATGTATAAATGATTATTTTGAAAAACAGGATTTGTACCTAATGAAGACATAATAGTATTATTGTGGGACATTATGATGTAAACTTCCATTAAAGTATCATATTAGGAAGAAGAGCTAATATAGTAGTACATGGAAGGAACTATGCCGATTTGATAGCATATAACCGCCATGACTCTTATTGGTTTTATTTCTGATCATGATTTATGATGAGACTAATGTATGAAAACTTTAGTCCTATGTATGCGCATTATAATTGTTTTCATTAAATCATGAAATGTAATTTATGACATGAGCAAAGTGGGAGAATGTAAGATTTATCATTGTGGCTCATTTAAATTTGATTTAATGAATAAAGGATATAAAGATAATTGGTTACAATGGGAAGTTATTCAAAGGATAATTGTTATCTTTAAGTATTAAATAATAATTGTTGATGAAATAATTATCTTTAATGCATTAAAGGATAACTGTTGATAGGTGCAGTTATCTTAATCGTAATGGTTCAGTTTCTATAAATACAGATCTAGAAAACTGAATACCATCATGGTCTGCCCATGAGAATTGTATCCAATCCCTATCAAAGAAGATACAAGAAAAGAAAGGGTCAAGACTCTGAGAAAGCATTCTGCCATTAAAGGATTTTCCCCAAAGAATCTACGAAAGCATTCTACCAATAAAGATCTTCCGCAATTATGGACAAAAGTATGTTTATGTGAAACTCATAAATTCTAAAGATCTTTTTTCATGTTCTTGATATAATTGTTATTAAACATGAAATAATTATAGATTAATGTTTACAGATGGAAATGTGTTTCTTTTGGGTACTACTGAATGGAGGAATGAGGAAGCAGTAGTAGCCAGAAAGAGCTATTTATAAGTGCCATGGTAAGGGCTATATGGACGTCATAAGTGACGTGTTGTTAACATATCGGGTGATGTTTTTGCATGCTTCACTAGCTGGACCAGTGCCTAGGAAACAAAGTCAAAGTGAAAAGTCAAAGGGTCTTTGTGTCGTGCCAACCAAGCCATCTTAAAGAAATCATAATAAAGGATTTTATTCTAGTTTTTACAAGATGAACAATATAACTGTAACAAAATTTTTAATTCTCTCTATTACATCACTTAATTATCTTATTATGTGTGTACTTTTCTTAATTCTTTCTTTTATTTCTCTTTTACACATATTGTATGAATTGTTGTAAAGATAATTTCAAATATTGAACAGCATAATCATTGAGCTAACAATGAAATAAAATTTACATATTGAGACGTTTACAAAATGAAATGAAAATTAATTTGATAAATCATCGTGTTTTATTATATCAAAATGTTTTTAATATTAATTTTTCGCTGAAACTAAATGTCGTGAGAGGTTAACATTTTGTAAAAATCATAGGTGCAGCATTAGCGTGAGAGGTAAACTTTTTTTATATTTAATGTAATTTCAGAACTCAAATTTAAAATTATTGATTTAATTATAATAATTTCATGATAGTTATTCATAAATTTAGGCCTTAATCTTTTTTCCAAGAAATTGTGATTGTGTAACAATTACTAATTATATATCATATTTTTTATTTTCTAATTAATAGGACAAATTTAGGCACAACATTGTAAATGAAGTGATAAAGATGGGTTGCTGTTTCACAAAGTTCAAATTTGGCGACAAAGCAAGTGTGGATCCATTTTCTAATTGTTGTGATAGGATGTAAGTATTTTTTTAGTGGTAGATTTTATTTTGAGTTTTTGAAGTATTTTATATTAATTTAATTTACATATATTTTATAAATTAGTTAGGAAGAGATATTAAAAAACTTTTTTTAGTGACGATTTTTAGAATTTTTTTCCTAAAACTTAACGTCCATGCTGGAAAACTTAAAAGCATTTCTAATAGTATATCTAATGAAGAGGTATTTTTCAAAAATTCCTATTAAAAAGTCTCTAAGTTATAACTGAATAAAGGAGACTAAGAAAATCATTGTTCCATAAAGATTTGCAGGTATATGACCAAGAGTCCAAGATGGACTGTTATTTACGATGGATATTCAGATATGAATTAAGATAGTAGTTAATGAGCATTTTGCTATCAAAATGCCAAAAGGATTGCCAACTGGTGGTGTCATGTTCCACTTCTGTTAAACCTTTATATGAAAACAAATGGTGTAATGATCACAATTCACAACAATTAATTTGATAAATCATCGTATTTTATAATGTTTTACAATATTCATACTTACACTCAAAGGTGCAATTTAATTAGTCAGTACATTTGAAATAACCCATTTATTACCTATTTTACAAGTAACACTCTAGCCATTTTTCTTACCCTAGCTAAATCATTAACCTGACACAATAACCACATTATATATATATATATATATATATATATATATATATTTATATATATATATATATATATAATGTCCTCCTACTTACTACTAGTAATTAATATTTTGTGATAAAAATAAATTTAATTAACTTCAAACCTCTATCCCAATAGAACTTCTTTCTCAAGAAGAGGAACCAATAAAAGATCACAAACACATGGAAATGTGGCAGACCAAAAATGAGCTTTCGACGCAAAAGAACATGTCAAGTGTCATTGGATTATCCTTAACGTTCTTGTCAATTTAAAGTGGGAGAATTCCTATTGGTCCCAATGTGATTGCTATTGTTTCCGTTCGAGTAGGTGAAATTATTTTCTTTTGAAAATACATTTTTCACCACATAATTATAATTCTATTATATAATTGAGTATAAAATTCAGAACATAATTATGATTATGATTATGTTGTAGTATATGAATGTAAATAAAATATAAAATAAAAACATGTTTTCATTTTAGATTTTGTATACAAAATTGTGTTTCAATTTTGTATGCATTCCCTGTACTAAAATAGAAATATACTTATAAATTTTATACGAAATTCTCATATTATAACATAAATGTATTTTCGTTGTTGTATAGGAAGTGTTTATAAAATATTAAATGAAACATATTTCGTATACAAAATCTAGAATAGAAACACCATTCCATTTTAGATTTTGTACTCAAAAATAAGTTTTCTTTTAATAGTTATTTTGGCTTTAAAAATATAATAAAATCACGATTTTATTATATATTTGCTTCTAATTTAAAATTGGAATTATGATTTCCTTGTGATAATATCTACAATGAAATTATGATTCCATTAAACTTGAAACACATGAGAATGGTGCCAATTGTGAGAGAAAATAAAAAAAGATATTTTAGTCTTTTCTGCATATAATAGGGGGCCAATAACAATAAATAAGGGTGAGACCAATATCAATTCCCTTTTAAAGTCTAATTAGAAAGGTCTATTGGCCTACTTCACATTCAATCAATTTTCGGAAAAGGGTGAGAGGGTCCATTCACTGCACAACAGCATGGATCAGTGCACCCCAAACCGAATCTGTTGCTAACTTTCAATCCTGTTTCTTGCGAATGATTGGTGCCAAAATGGATGCGGGTGGATCATCAAACGATGAGTATAGGATAAACAGATTTAATTTATTTTTATTATTATAAATACGATACATTTAAGCTTTTTAAAAAATGGATAAAGTATATGTTTTAAAAAAAAAGTTAATTTATTTATTGTGTATATATGTAATTTAAAAGTTTACATAACTTATTAATTATCTACAATAATGTAGTATTTTTTTTTTACAAAAACATAGTATGTTTATTTCATTTAAAATATAATAATTTCATTACAAGTCATAACTATTTTAACACCAAAAAATATTATATTTTTCTTGATTTATTTTATGACCTTCGTGTAATATAGGTTTTTAAGTTACATTAAAATTTTTTGTTTTCATAAAAAGACTTAAGGTAAACTTAGAGAAACGGCTTATATATGATAGTAATAGGCTCAATGCTCGTATGCAGAAACGGATCTAAGAGTATATGATAAGGAGAGTTCGAAAAAAAATTACACAATTATTAAATATCTATCTTTTAATAATTAATAAGTTTAACAAAAAATATTTATTATTAGCTTTATATATAAAATTAGAGATATGATCCACTATTAAAAAAAATATCAGCTCAAAAATCCAGTTTTTATTAATATTTTTAATTTTCACATATATATATATATATATATATATATATATATACGTAAAGGGTCACTAAAGTCCCTGCCTCTTATTGGTTTGTTTAGAGTTTTGTTGAATTGATTTTTATAAAATTAATATTAAATTGTTTAAATTGAGATGTCTGCTTTAATCTAAATAACATATTTACATCGAAATGTGTATTTTTATTAAAAAATATAAAAATTAATTATTATTATTATTATTATTATTATTATGAAACAAATAGCGACGTATCACGTATTCTATAGACTATGCTGACATCTTGCAAAACATATCTAGACTTACACGGTCAAAATCCAACTTAACCTTTGCACAACACAATCCTATGACAGTTTAGGACAAAAAACAAATTAGTTGCAGTATAAGGTTGTGCCTAAAATATGGATTTCGGGCTCAGAAAGCTAGCATAGGCAATGGTTGCCCTGTTGGGAGGTTATAAGAAGGGCATTCATTGCATGGCTTTCATTTATTAGTTTAATTATTTCTTTTTGGAATGCAAATCATAATTATTATAGCTGGTATTGTTTAGTTTGCTTTTTACTTGAGCACAAACCTTTTATATAATAATTGTTTTGAACTTGAATATATTAATGGTCTAAAACTTCTTTGTTGTTAATGATTATTGAGCCATCGATCAGTAAGTAAAAGCTTTTACGAATTTCTATGTTTTTAATTATTATCTAACTATTGATAATTACTGATAGTTTCACTTTGTTAGTAAATACCGACAGTTCATCTGGTTACAAATGTCATATTTTGGTCGTTTGATGAGAACCAATTTATTGACAGCCTTTTCTTCTTGGTTACCGAAATTTTTTTATGGATACAGTATTTGACTAGATTTTGCATCAGAGTGTTATGGCCATTATCAACGACTTTTGATCATTAATAATGACGGAAGTTTTGTTTGAAGTGATGCCTCTAATGGGAGAAATCGTTTTTACTACTAAAAGTAAACAAAAGAAGCATGGAAATAAAACTTACACAAATATGCAAGTAAAGGAACTAAAATTGCATTTAAATTTTTTTACTACTAATATTACTATTAATTCATGTTTTAAATATAACTACATTACTATAAAACATAAGAAACCAAAAATAAAAATAAATAAACGTGTGTCCAAATAAACCTACTATGGGTAAGTGTACTTTAATCGTCAAAACCCCCAAATAAACCTTAAACATTCAACAATAAATTATTAGGGAAAATCAAGGCTCTATAATATATAAGCTAGAGTATATTTTTTTTATTTATAATATTTAATTATTTATAGAAAAGAATGAGGCATGACATGAAGTACACGACTCCAAATGTATCTAACAAGTACTATGGGTAAGTGTACTCCAAATGTATCTTAAATAATGAAGATAGTGATCGACAATGTGAGCAGGGTAGGGTAGAATGGTGGCATGCATGAGCATATGAAAGGGGGTTATTAAGCAGCAGCAGCAAGCATGAAGAGAGTTTGGATATGGGAGAAACTATTCAGTAATAGAGGACATAGTAGCACTGAAGCTAGCACGCTCATTCATCGGTTTTCACATTATTTTCATTTATTAAGATATGATATAAGAATCAAAGACGGCTTCGTATTCAGGCAGCACCAGTATCTATCGTCAGTTGACAGTGGAGCTTGCTGCAGTGCATGCAGATGATAATATTGCTGCTGGTGCTGCTGTATACGTATGTCTACAATAACAATAACCATACATTACATCAAAGAGAAGAAAAAGGACACAACTTAGGTATTTTACCCTTTTTCTTATATTATATACTGGTATTAATATTTTCTTTTATGACATTCAGATTCAGTCAACCCCGTGTTTCGTATCAGAAGTGATAGCGATTGTTCATTTGACGAACCTTAATATTTGGGGTAAGCAAAAGTATGCTTCTGGATTTTGTCGTTAACATTAATTTCCATCGATATAATAAATGAAGGTACGAATCAATATATGGTATCGTATTGCTAGTACGAGTACCCTTTATTATATTTACTACTCCTACTTCTCTTTTTCCTTTCTGCATTTATTCATATTTGTATGTTAAAAATAAATTAACATGAAGTCCAAGAGAAAAAGTTAACACAGATTCCTCAGTCATAAATAAATAGCATAGAATTTTCCTTGTTTATATAAAACATTATTGATTGAAATTATATTTTATGACAAGGCTTTTTTAAACCTATAGTTTAATTCTCCTTAATTAAAGTTTTTAAATTTAAATTTTGTGCATACAAAAATACTTCAGTAAATATAAAAAAGTTTTGTCTCTTAAGTAAATTCACGAATTACGTACCCAGAGCCTTTTCCAATGTCGCATAGTGATGCACGGTGTAAGAAAATTGTTTCCCGTGAACTTCAAAAACATTGTATTAAGTTTTTTTTACGGATTAAACTATGGTAATTAACTTTTAAGAATATATATATATATATATATAAAAAACAAAAAAGTATTAACAATTTATTTTGAATTACTGAAAGCCTGGTGATGTCTAATTCTTGAGTCCCAAAAGAAAAATTGACCATTTATTCGAATAATTGTGTAACATACAATTGTGCAACTTAGTTATACATATAGCTCAAATTTGAGAGAAGAATGCTAATTGTTTTAGTATGTTTTAGTTTTATTTCTACACTTCCTGAGAAACTTTAATGTTAAGGAGGCCATATCCATCTCGAAATTATATTGTTTCATGCCAAATATAATTAATTATAAAAAATTTAAATAATGGACTATAAAAGGTAAATACATATTAATTAATTCCTTTTAAGTAATTAATAAACTTATGCAACCTCTGAATTTTTTTCATTCTTTCTGTATTCAATTCATTGGTGTGTTTCTCAGGCTGGAAGCCTGCCAAGAGCTATTTTTTATTCATGTCTAATCTCTTTTGCATTAGTGATCATTCTTCATATTTATTACAAGGGGTTTATAAAAACTTTTTTGTTGGTAATATGATTACTTTGTTGAGGTTTGGACTTTCATAAAATTGCAATGGATTTAACCATCAATAAATATTAATTATGAAATTTTAATTAATTTTTTAAAGTTCAAAAACATTCCAAAGGATAAGGTGTCAAAGTTAGCCAAATCAGCTCATGATCTAAGTTAGCCACACGTTAGGGTCGTGTTTTGTAATTTTGGAGCCTAGACAGATTTTACAGTTAAGTCTATTTTTATATAATTTATCATTTTTTTTACTTTATTTTTTTAACTTTAACTTTGTTATTTAAAGTTTAATAATTAAGTCATTTGAACCCCTCACTTAATGGTAATGAGTTTAATCATTGCCTTGCAATATAAGTAGTTGATCTCAACTTGAATCTAAAAGTTTTAATTTAAAAAAATTTGTTTTGACAATGATGACAATAATTATAAGTGTTATTAATAATCTTCTACCAATATTACATACAATAAAAAAATAATTTTTTTAATATAGTTTAATTATTCTGACAGAGCATTTATTTCTTTTTGTTAATATGTCGTTCAGTAACTTCAATTTAGGGAGGAAAAAAAAGACAAGACCACTAATATAGAATTAATGCTCATTAAAACTTAAATTTGTTTCACTAATATAGCATTTATTTATTTTTTTATTCTCTTTTAAAAATATCAACTACTGGAATTAAAATAAAGAAGCCCAAAGTGATTTTATACTTTAAAACTTTTTTATATAAGCATGTATAAAATGAAACAAATTGATTTGACATGTTTTCGAAATAGTTAAAACTAAAAGAATTATTTTTATAAGAACTAAAGATAATAATCTTTAATTGAATGCAATCTCAACACTATAATTTTAATTGAAATATTTTTTATGTGTAATATTATTTTTATGAATTTAGTCTCTATGTTTATTTCAATTCCATTTTTTTTAATTAAAAGCAAATTTAAATTAATTTTTCATATAATTTCTAAATGAGTATTAAAATTTCTTGAATAACATGCCAAATATCTATGTATATAAATATTTTAAATTACATAATCTCAGTAACAAATTAATCAGAAAATAATAATATAAATAAATTTTATTGCATAATTAATAATTTAAAAGGTCTTACTAACCACTAACCAGTGTACTTAAGACATTGGTTAAGAAATTAAAAGGAGATGATATTTATTTCATAAAATATAGGAAATATAAAAAAAGTTACCGAGAACACAATTTTGTGTATTCTAATAAAAAAATTTCTTGTTTTAATTTCTTAACCAATATCTTAAGAATACTGATTAATATTATCTAATTTCAAATAATTAGCTTCACTTATATAATTTCTCCTTTTTATATTGCTAACAATTATCAATGTAGATATTTATTTATATTTACATTATTTATGTTATGTATATTTACATTGTTTATAGTTATTTTAAGGAGAAATTAAAAAATATTATGTGCTAACATTATAAAATAGTTTTATATAGTCATCCAATAAAAAATTATCATGTATGCATGATAAATTTTTTAACTTTTATAATAATTACTTTAAAACTATAATTCTTACTTTTTAATGGTCAAAGACGAAACAATAAATAAAAATCTCTAATGTACAAGTGTTTTAATATATATATATATATATATATATATATATATATATATATATTACATACAAATTATTTTTCTTACTCTTAAATATATACAAATTCAAAATATTAATAATTCAATTCATTCGGGATCTTGCAAATTCACTCTTTTTCCTAATCAAAGATGAATCTTTTGTCTTTGTGCTTTCACATACAAATAGGATTAAAAGTTCAAAATTAAATCTTTTGTTACTTTATTGGTTGAATAAATTAAAATTTAGGAATTAAAAGAATTTTGAAAAATAGTTACTATTAGGAAAATTGAAAAAATATCTCACATTAAAGTTTTTTATTCTTTTTTGGGCCATCTTGCAATCATGAGCCATGTGCATGCAATCTCACCCAAAAAGACCCTGAGGGACATCTTGTAATCATAACAACAATTATTTAAAATTGAATGATAATATAAATTTTTTATATTATATATTCGTGTGTGATTATTAAACTATATTTTAAACCTCACTTACATATAATATCACATAATAATTTTAAAATATTCAGGTTTCTATAAGTATAAACTAATATACTATAACAATAATTAAGGTTATGA
The DNA here is from genome assembly GCA_007407185.1 of Glycine tomentella. Taxonomy (NCBI): domain Eukaryota; kingdom Viridiplantae; phylum Streptophyta; class Magnoliopsida; order Fabales; family Fabaceae; genus Glycine; species Glycine tomentella. Next base: position 401,701 of record PYAF01002615.1, read on the forward strand.
TTGACAATATCAATTAAAAAGCTAATGAAAAATAAAAAATTAACTTATAGTTAAAAATAAAAATCGGTAGCTAAAAGTTATTAAATTATTTTTATTATAAAATCATAACTATTATTCAATAAAATTACCTATTGAAGTAATTGAAAATATAAAATAACAAAAAAAACATATTTATAGGATATTTTTATATAAATTTAAACTTTATTTTATGAACAAAAATTTACTTTGAGGTGTTATAATTTTATCTTTTTTATTTAATTTTAAACTCTTGTAGTTTCTATTTATAGATAAATTATTTTATTACATTTTTCACTTATTACATTTGTTTCATAAGTATTCTATTATTAATTTTCTACTATTTCTTCATTTTTAACAAAGTTTAAAATTAATAAAGAAAATATATACTTAAGTAGACATTATATTTTTGTTATATTCATCAGCGTAACAATTAAAATAAATCATCTAATATGAAAATATTTATAAAAACAATACAAAAATAAAAGAAATCTAGCATATTTTATTATTAGTGAAATATAATACTGTAATGATAAATTAAATATTATAAATAGTACAATGGTTAAAATAAACCGTGTAATATAAGAAAATTAATGAAAACTAATAGTATAATGGTTAAAATAATGAAATCTTGTTTAATTTAAAAAGAATACCAAGAAAATTAAATAAGTATTTTAAGAATAAAAATTGAATATAATCTAAAAGGTTATGAGATAAAAACGTTACTTAAGTAATATTTTAAAAATGTTTCTATTTATTTTTTTGCTAAATAATTAAATAAATTTTTTAACTGAAGAAAAAAATTAGAAATAAAGTGAAATGACTTGATCGAACTTAGCCTAAGTATCATGTTGCCTAAAAAAAAAAACCCAATTATATGGTTAGTATATTCGCTATAAATTGGAACGAATACTCTAATGTAACTCTCTATATTTTTTCGAGGACCAGCTTTGTTTCTTCTCTCCTTAGCTTTTCGGCTTTAATAGCACATTTCTCTCTTTATTTTTGTAATAAATTATTTCCCCTCTCTTTTAATTTTTGTCTACAACAGAAGAAGATCATTTTATCATTGTAAATTGGCGGGGTCTCTATATAAATCCCATAAAAAAAATCAAATTGCATTACTTCTTATGCCACACATATATATTACCTAGGGCTCAATCATCAAATTACCTACGACCATTCAAATTGCATTATAAATGGCACAACAAAACATCTAATATTTATCTTAGGGATATTCGTGGTCTGGATTGGATCGATTTTGAAAAGAAAATTATCCGATCCAATCCCTTCAGTTTGATCATTTGATCATTCATTCGGTTTGAAATTATTTTCAAATCCGATCCAATTTTTTCTGATTTGGATTGGATCTGTTTTCAGTTTTTTAAAATGTCTAAAAATAAAACTTATGAAACTTATTTTTATCAAAATAAAGAGTATCTAGCATAAACAAACACATTTATTAGACAAAAACAAACATCATTTTCTAATTTTCATTGAACAAACACGTTTATTGAACAAAATAAGGAGCAATTTTTTAGTGTGTATTGGATTTTTGGTTTTTGGACTATGATGGGAAATAGGCCCAAGTAGGTAAAGGATAAGGTAAGGTTTATAATTGGATCGGTTTTCACTAGCCAAACCGAAAACCGATCCAATCCAGTGAAAATTTTCGATTTTTTTTTTCGGTTTTTCAATTTTCAGTTATTTCAATTATTGGTTTTTCGATTCGATCACTGTGGTTTGCATCGATTTGGATCAGTTGATGAACACCCCTAATTTATCTTCATTCCCCCAAGAAATTACAGTGAACTTAGCCATCTGTGTTACCCTATTTTTCAAAATCATTGATAATATTCACCGACGATAGGTAATACGGAGTGACAGCTAATACGGAGTTTTTATTTTTCCCATTCGGAATAGCTTTTGGCCCACTTAACGTCACTAAACATGCATGCCATTCAAAACAAAATTTCTCTCATATTCTGCTCAAAGTCTTTTACTCTTTACAGTACCAATGTGTCCCCCATTAGGTGTCTTGTGAAATTCCTCCAACAAGAGAGGAATCATGGAGTTGTCCTTTGTTCAGTGTTCACCCAATCTAAACTTGTCCACATATTGCATATAGATAGGTGATTAGTACTCCTCTTCTCCAATCAAATCACGTGAAGATTCATCATGCCATTATCTAATCTAAAAATACTGATATATATATATATATATATATATATAAACATAAATGGGAAATTTAATTTTCTAGCTAATTATTGCTCGTCACGTTTACGAAATTTCTTTAATTTAAAATTAATTTGGTCAAATCTAAGAAGAGATCGATCATGTTTTCAATACATAAATGCCTACCATTAAAATCTTGCCAAATTTTTATCCACTTATAATTATTTCTACATTAATTGTGTCTGGTTTGTTCAGTATCCCGTGTTTAAAATACTGATCGAAATTCAATACAGTATCGGGTTAAATATTTATGGAGAAAGCTTTTTTTTTTTTTTTTTTTTTGACAGAGAGAAACCTTTTCTTTTATGCACTATTGATGTTGTTTTCTGATTAAAATGAAAGTTTTATCTTGCTAATTACCATAACAAATATTTGCACTAAAAGTATTCTCAAGATAAAATTCTGATTAAAAATAATATTAAAAACACAAATGTATCTAAATTTTATCCAATATTTGTTGCCTTCGTAAAGATACCGTTTTTCACTTTTAATTATTGTAATTTTTTTTATGATTCTTGTGATAATTAAAATTTTATTTTTTATCATTATATTAAAAAATACTTCATAACTTTCTTAAGTGTTACCATGTGGAACCTCTTGTGTTACAAAAATGCTTATATGACAACCTCAGATTAGTCCTCTTTCTAAAACAAAAATGTTTTTATCAGTTACACTTATCCTCGTTAGGTCACAATATACTTTTACTACAATTAAATTTTTATACTATTTTTATTTCTTTAATAATATACTATTTCTTAATTTGAATTAAATTAATTTAAATTTAATTTAATTTAAATTTTAAATCTTCATATACGAAGTAAATTAAAAACAGCTTTCTTTTTAAGATAAACTGAGTTTTTAATATTATTGTAATCATAATTAATTATAATTAGAAAACCAATAACTAAAAATTATGATAAAATCAAATATATTTAATAATTTAAAATTAAATATAATTTAAAATGTTAGTTCTTAAATATTAATTATTATATTGTACCTTGCTTTTTAAAGTGCCCTCTCAGTAATTTGGTGGAGCCCAAATCCCACTTGACTAGAAAATAAAAACTTTGAAACAAGAGAATGCAATATATAGTTCTAATTTAGTCTTCCCTGCTTTATGTTCTACCGATGAACTACTTACCTTATCTAATTAAACTTATTATTTATATTTTGTTTATTCGCAGCATATTCAAATAACTAAAAATTAATCAACCATAACTAATATAAGTGATAATAACGACTTGTTCTTTAATCAAGATATTCAAAGTTAAAATCATAATTTTAAATATGAAATAAATTGAGGAAAATATTTAATTTATATGTACTCACAGTATCTAATAAAGTTTAGTTATCACTTTTGGCAAGAATTATTTTGTATTAATACTATGATAAAAAAAATAACTAAAATTATCTGTAAAAAAACTGAAAATTATGAATTAATGTTGAAGGAGTAGGCGATAAAAGTAGTTATTAGGTAGAATACACGAGAAGATATAGCTCGTGAGACGTAACGTTTTGGAGGAAACCTTGTTCCTAGTCCCATGTACGTAATAATGTATGTATGGGTTATGGTTTTTGGTTTGGTGGTCTCACGGGAATCCAGCCACCTCTCTCACATGTTCCTCTCTCTATCTCTCTCTGTTTTTCAGCGTGCGTAGAGCTAGTAATCCTACGGCGTGCACGCTTCTTCACAACCATACAACACAAGAATTGGTCGGTGGTTTGGTTCCATCTCTAACTTGCTGCTACCTACCTAGCTGTGTGATCAATCACACTTGTAGGTACAAGTGATTGTCGTTTCTATATTTACCATCTTTAATGCCAAAACTCAAAACTATGCATTCTATTATTAGAAATGAGTCTCAGAAAGTGTTAATAAATATATGTACACATGTATTTCAAAGTTATTATAGTATTAATTTTTACTTTATAAATGATCCATTATTAATAATAATTTGCAAAAGGGTATTTGATTGGCTTCTGGGAATAGCCGGCAATCAGAGACCTGTGTCCTCCTGGCTTGTGCTGCATGCTGCATAGTAATCTCAAAGTAAATCTTCTTTTCTTTTATTTTTTTTTCTATTGCACGTTATGCTTTAGATATCTCCTGGTTCCCAGAAAGGTATTCCATTCTATCAACTAAGCTACAACAAGACAAGCAGGGTAAATGGTTGATCACGACCGTTAAAGTCCTGTTATTGATTGGTATCTTTGCAGTTATGACGGTTTTCACAATCGTACTTCCTTCCATATGTCAGACTCAAATATAGAAACAGACGTCAAGCAGACTGGATTGACTTGAATTGAAATCAGTTCCTCCTCCATTTCCCTCTCTCTCTCTTCTTCTTCTTTTTCCTCCTTTCTTTTCTTTTTTAATGGTTGTGGAGCAAAACAAACTAATTAGTGTTTGTGTCTAGTCTATTCTATTGGTACTTGTATCATTCTATGATTTTTTTTTGTTTTTGTTTTTGACCGTAGGTATTCTCATTTTCCTCCAAATATTTATCATGATTACATACATTCACTCAGGATTCAAATACGAAACCTTTTGTTAATTTGAAATAATCTTATATCAATTGATTTCCTGATAATGTCATTTTATGATTTTCATTTTCTACTTTAAAAGTTTTAAAAATAAAATAACATAATCTATGAGTTCAATAAATTAATCACCTTTCCACTTGTAACTGATCAAGACTTTTCAAGGGGATGTACTACTTTTACTCAATCTGCTGTTCAATTAAGTGGCATAAAAGGGTTGTGGTAGAGGCGGGCCAGATGCACATATATCATTGATAATGGAGCAGTGCTATATGCTGCTGGCCAAAATAGACCACAAGTTCACTGCAATTAACTAAAAGCTAATGATGTTAATCTAATTAGATAAGCTAGATTAGAGGGATAGCTAGGGGAAAATATGTTACACGTGTGAGCTTTTATTGGGTATTCTTCATGGAAAAGTAAGAGAGGTGCAGTTAATCTTTGGTTCAAAAGGGACGTTTCAAAGAAAGAAATAGACAAGCTGTTGGCAGTGTTCAGAGAGCATCCAGTGCTGTTGTTATGTTTCCCTTTACTGACTCAGCTCTCTCTTCCCCATCCTACGTTCCATCCTCTCTACTCCTACTGCCCCTATCATTTGTTTGTTCTAGCTGGTTCCAATTGTAGCTTATACATATTCTATTCTTATATATTACTACTCTGTAGGTCACGTACCATCTTAATTATTAAATCCCTTACTTTTCATATTCTTCATTCATGCTATAGCTTCATTTTTATGTGTTGCTTGCCTAGCCTCCATTATTTTTATCACTTAACTGCTCTGATGAAAGAAACAAGTAACACTGGATTGCAGGCTCTACGGGTGGTTAATGCTATGTTCAAAGACAATAACCGGAGGGTTTAATTAATTACTTAAGAAATATTGGTTACTTACACTTAATTGTTAAGAGATTGAAATATATGCCTTGAACTTTTTCCTATAGAAATGTTATTGATGAACCTGCTTTTTGGGTACATTTATACGTGCTGGTTACGAAATCAGTTGCAAGAGCATTAAATTTTGGAAGAGTAAAGTCCACATAATTTTGGTACTCTTAAAATGTTTTGTGGCTAGGAATTTTACAATAGTAGACAAACACAAGTGTCAAAATCCACGTATATATAACTTAAAAAGAGAAAAAGAAAGACCTGCGCGTATGACGAAAAAGTTTGTTAAACATGTCCCAGCTGAGAAGGGAAAGTTACGTTTTCTTACTACGCAAACGCAATACAAAGTAATTATACTGGCGCTAGTATTTGGATAATGGATTGGACATTAATTTGCTGTAAATGTACATGATTAAAATCTTGATTACCCATATTGTCATTCCTCAAACCCCAATACACATCTTCCATCATTATTTAATAACCATATTAAAAGGACTTGTTCCCAACCATAGTTTTGTTCTAGTATACTAATAGTAGTGGATCACTCATACTGACACAACTGTTTAGGATCATCTTCCCCCTTCTCCCCATCCCTTTCTCTCTCTCTCTCTAGTATATATATCTTAGACTACCAACTGTTTATTCTAGTGACATCTGTGCCGCGCCCTTTTCTCTCTCTCTCTACACCATACAATTATGTGTACAGAGACACATCTTTCCTTATTCCATTGGATCTGAAAAAGACCAGTTACCCAACCTCATACATCATTTTATTAGTTCCCAATCACACTCTTTGATGAGGATCACAGGTGCCCATCAAAGACACACAAGACCCTTCCTTCCTTTCCTTCCTTCTACTTCTTTTCCTCATGCATGAAATCATTCAATTGGTGAGTATCTTTGCCTCTGCAAAAGGAAACTGAAAACTGAAGAAACTAGCTAACTTTCCCACCCCACAAGGCCAAAAAACTTAACTTTCTTTCACCTCTCTCACCACTTTTTCCTCTCTCAAAAGATGTCACCCGATGACACACCACCTCCAAAGCCTGCCACAGCAAAAGACCAAGAGACTCAAAGTTCCGGTGGTGGCAGAAAAAGCTCCTCCACAAGGCCCCAAGAGCAAGGTCTCAAGTGTCCACGATGTGACTCACCTAACACCAAATTCTGCTACTACAACAACTACAGCCTCACACAGCCAAGGCATTTCTGCAAGACATGTAGAAGATACTGGACAAAAGGTGGGGCTTTGCGCAACGTCCCTATTGGCGGTGGTTGCAGAAAAAACAAGAAGGTGAAGTCATCAAGGCTCTCATGTGACTCCAATGACTCTGGTTCCTCCTCTTTAGAACTTGGTGGTCTCAAATTCCTTCATTCTCTTTCTCCTTCCATGGACTTTCACCTTGGAGGGTTACCCTTCCCTAGGCTTCACCATCATCACCCTCCAACCACTTACAACCACTTTTCCTCTTTTGGAGACACTTCTAGTGCTTCTTCATGTTTCAACCTTGATCCTTCTCCTGGCACCACCCCATCAAGTTCTTTTGCTGCTCTCAATAATTACCCTTTTTCTTACAATGGTGCAATCCAAGGTATGAGCTCTTTGAATGTTCATAGTGGCCTTGCGTCTTCCATTGAGTCTTTGAGTTCAATAAACCAGGACTTGCACTGGAAGCTGCAGCAGCAGCGATTGGCAATGCTTTTTGGTGGAGACAACAACAACCAGAAAGATCATAGTGGTGTTAACCAGATTGAGAACCTGGCACAGAAACCACAATCCATTATGTTTCAGAACCTTGAGATTTCAAAGCCAGGGACTTTCCCAGTTGGGAACTCCAGAAAAGAACAAGGTCCAAGTGGGGACACACACACGCCTTCAACCGAGTGGTTCTTTGGGAATTCTTATGCCTCAGTGACTCCTACACCTACAACTAGTAGTGGTGGTCCAGGAAATGATAATGCGAGCAATTGGAATAGCGGTGGTGTCCATGCTTGGGGTGATGTGCCGCAGCAATATAGTACTTTGCCCTAGCTAACTAGAAGATGTGAAAGCACGAGGGAGGAGGATAAAGAGGACTAAGAAAGAGGTAGAGTGGTATAAGCTAGATCTTTTGTTTATTAACTTTTGGAAGAAATTAATATTAGGCCAACTCTCTGATAATTAATTGTCTTAAACTCCTTTAGGTATATGGTAGTTATGTCAGTCGCCACTCTTGTTCTTTACGTTGGCTTCAAAGGAACATATATGTAACAGATGGGAAAGTTAAGACCATAATGTCTTCATATATTCTTCAATTTCAGCTAGATATGTTCATGATCAATTGTTCAAATTATTACTTTCTTAATTAATATTGGATGCTGCATTGTGCCTTCAATACTTTTAGTCCATATTTGTAGATTGGATCGATATAACTGTTTCCTTCTCCTGTTTCCTCTCTTTTCAGTTCAATTCAAAATTAATTAATAACGGGTCATTCAATTTTTTTTCCTATTATTTCAAATATCTACATTCCCTTTTAGTAGTTATTTTTTAGATGTGCTGATTTTGAACGGAAAGCACAAGAAATGAGACATTGAGACGATTAAAAGGAAATGGCGATTTAATTCCAAAACCAATGGTTTGATGCTTCCTTTTTTTGCAATCGAATTCTGTTAGTATTACTAAGAGAAAAAAAATATAATTTTGTTAAAATTAGCTTATTATTAAATTAATTTGAAGAGGTTCTTTTATTTTAACTTCTTCAAAAACTAATTTTAGTTTATAGAAAAATCTTTATTCATTCCACCTTTTTTATTTTTAAATATTAATCAATTGAAAATTTTATCCACACCTCTATTATTCATAATTGTTTTAAACTAAGTCCGATTCTAACTATTTTTTTATGAATTGGAGAGTTGCCTCTATTCTATTGTTCCTCTCTAAATATGGTGTACGTTCACAATTAAGCTTGGCTAATTGAAAAGCGTATAATGTTACCATTTTCCTCAATATTGTGTCATTGGGATCTGTGATGGAATTATTTTGGCCTGTTGTGTGATTTGAAAATGGGGGAGAATTTAATGTGATATCTTTGATTTGTTTTATGTTCAGTTGATATATCCAAAACTTACACAACAAACATCACTACTCACCAGCTACTGCCTCAACGTGTTCCTCTGATCTGTGTTTATCAGAGAGAACTGAGTCTCAGGCTCTTCAGCTACTGATCAACGCTACACAAAACACGCAGTGGCTGGCTGTAGCTTTCGCTGCTCTTGGCCTCTTGTTAGCCCTGCAGTATCAAACCCTATAGCCCTGTTCACTATCCCTCTCTCTCTCTCTCTCTCTTAATTTCTTTCTCATACATGTTGCTAAGACTATTCGTAATTATTGTGGCAGTGTGGTGTGATTTGGTGGTGTCTGAAAGAGTGGTGGTTTGAAAGTGAATTGAATGAAACACTGTCAACGTTTGAATAATAAGAGACATAAAAATATGGTATCTAAAGCTTAGGGTTCGATTTTTTTTTTTTTTTGGTGCATAAAAATAAATAAAAGTTGTGTTTAGCTTTTTAGAGTGTTGGAGAGTGAGCCCTTTCATCCGTGCTATTTGCCACTGAGCATCAACTCTCATTGCTATACTGTGCCATGTACAGAGAGAGAGAGAGAGAGAGAGAGAGAGAGAGAAAGCAAAGCAGGAAGCATTGCTTTTTCTTGCTTGCTTGTCATCTTTATTCCTCCCTTTCACTGTTTGCGCGAAAAAACGCAGACCCCACAATTGCAGAAAAGCTTAGCATTATATGCTCTTCCTCACCTTTATCCCACTCATCATGACTCAAGAAATATCAAACATGTATGCATGCAAACTGCACTATCTTCCCCGCTTGTGTAAAACTTATTTAGTGAAATGTACAATTTGTCTCTCATATATATACAGGAAATAAATATAAGCCTTCTTCAGTTCATACAACAAGTATTCGTGTTAAGAGCAACAATATTCCTTTGGCTTTTAATAAAATCAGAAAACGCCACTTTTGTTGCAAACCCTTTGCCCCAACAAAACTATATGATGAGCTTTTAGGCAAATTTCTATTGTTAGAAAGATGTTAGGAGTGAAGTGTCTATTGTTGATAATTAATCTTTATTAAAAAATATAGGTGTTGAGAATACAATATGGTTTGATTCAACTTACATATTATATCAAAATACAAATAAAATTGAATCAATCTTTTACGTTATATTTTGATTCAGTTTGATAATTTTCTTTTTAAAATTTATTTTCTTAATGTAAAATCTATTAACTAGACATACATAATTATTATGATATATTATTTTAAAATAATTTTTAATTAAATTTTATTTAATATATTTTAGTTGAAAATTATTATTTTTTACTTCTATTTAACATTATTATAAAATATTATTATCTCTTTTCGTAAGATAATACTAATAATAAATTGTTCACCACTTGATATTTAATTTATTTTTAACAATATATCTTTTTTTAACACATAAGTTTATTACTTATTATTAATTACCGCCACAAAAAATCAAATATTACAAACTTATTATAGAAAGTACACTACAACACATACTATAATCATTAAAAATTTAAAATAATATTAACTATATAATGCTAAAAATCCATTAAATAAAATCAATATAATTATAATATATACAATTTGATTCCATTTATTTAAATATTTATAACAACATCCAAAAATCGAACCAAACCATAATAAAAGTATGTAATTTTTTAGGTTTTAAATTTTTGCAATTTATGGTTTAATTGGTTTTTGATCTTTTTGGATCAACTTGATGGTTTACAAATAGTTTGGTTTAATTTTTAACACTCTTATTTTAAATCATGTTTTTTATCCAAAAACTCGGAATTCGATCAAAATCTTGTTCAGTGTGGTTTCACTCATATCATCATAATGTTTATTTTATGAATATGATTACTTTAGCTGAAGAAAATAACCAAGGTTTGGTTCAAATAAGTAACCGGAGAGTTATTTAAAATTAGTGACCATTCCCTGAAAGAAGGATAACTTTTGGGGAAAAAAAATCTCTATTAATTAGTGTTTTTGGTACTCCTGGAATCAATTTTAACCTCCAAAATCATGATAAAAAAATTTAAAATAATTATTTAATGCTTTGACCTTTAATTTGATTTTAAAATTGACTTTGATAAAATTGAAAACTAATTCAAATACACATTATTTTATTATGATTTTGGGAGTCAGAAATTGATTTTAGGAGTTTATATATATAATTAGGCTACTTTTCCTACTTTTTTCTTTTTTTTTCTTCTGTTGTACAAATAAGTCCCACAGTTTCTCATTTTTTGATACATTCTCTAGCTTCAAATAAAGCATTGTGGGCATGAACCAAGGAAGTATCAATCATTGATTTTTGTCCAAGTAAATTGTAAACTCTTATCGTAAATATGATGATTTTCTATGTGAGTTCTGTAGCTCACGAGTCAAGGCAAGAGAAGGAGAGAATCGAAAGAGGAGCTAGGGATGACTTGGGAAATGAAGAAAATGAAACTGCGTGATTAACGTGATAAAGTTGGAGAGAGACACTTTTTCAGGACTTCTGTGTGTGTGACAAACTGTCATTTTACAACATACAAGTGCAATGCAAGACGCTCATGATATACGAGAGAGAGAGAAAAGAAAAAAAAAAAAAAAACTAGCTATTAATTCTCTGCTTCTCATCATTATCTTCCTTATCCTACACCGAAAAGTTTGGCCCCACCCTCATTCATCACTCCTATTTACAAAAGACCAATAAATTTTCTTGATGATTTGCTAATATTTTGTGGGGTTTTAATTAGTTTTCAATAAGGTTCATCACCATTTTAACTATCACAAAGTATTCTCATCTGCATTTCTTTTGTTACCTTCTCATCTGCATATCCTTTAAATAATGTTAATATCAATAGATCACTTGTTTATAAAAAAAAATCTTATATTTTTTACAATAATTTTTTATTTGTCTTCATCACATCAATTTTTTTTTTTATTGTGTTGCGAAGAGTGCTGTGTATCAATTATATATCTTATCCCATCTCTTTCTATATTTCTTTGTTGTATAACGTTTTGTATGTAAAAAAAAAAAAAAAAAGTTGTATCGATTAATGTACAATTTGTATATATGATATGAATGGTTTTCATGATCATCATGTACATACAAGGTTGTGGGATGTCTCGTGACTTAAGTTAAATAGTTGGTCTCTACTAGCTAACTGTAGGCTTTATTCTTAATTCTTTTATAGCAATCTAGCTATAGTTTCAAGCTTTTGTGTTTGTTTTTGTTTGAAACTTTTAGTATTTAAGAGCTACTTTGAATTCTTAATTCTTTTATAGCAATCTAGCTATAGTTTCAAGCTTTTGTGTTTGTTTTTGTTTGAAACTTTTGGTATTTAAGAGCTACTTTAAATTGCATCAACGGAGTTAATCAATCAAGTAGATTGAGTGGATCTGCTCAATAAAAAGACAAGTTCTATTAATATATATACTCCATTAATACTTATTATTTATTTTTTTCACTCTTTTCTTTTTACATTGTATTATCTATTATACGTATATTTTTCTTTCTAAATCTTGAATAATCCGGTACCTACCAAACTTTTCTCTAATATTTATATCGATATATATGATGTTTACAATTATATATTATTATAAATATCTATTATTTTAGAATTCATGTCAACATAAAAAAAATATATTATCAATTACTAAAATCATGGGTATGATTTTTAAATAACTATTGTAAAGGTGGGTAAATTTATTATACATAAGAATTGTAATTATATTACTTTTAGTATTTTTTTCTTAAAATATTATTTTAGCTTAGAAAATAGTAGTATGTCTAAATTTATCCCCTTTGTAAAAGAATCAAGTCAATCCATTCTACCTACCCACTCATCAATCGATCTAGGCATTAATTATGGGTCAAGTCCAAATCACATAAAATTAAAATCAACACTCTCAAAATATCTATAGAGTTTGGGTTGGATTAATACGTTTAGCCTGAACAATTACGTTAGACAAATCTTGAAAGTTGAAAGGAGAAGAATAAGAAAAAGAAAGAGAAGGGAAATTGGGAGAATAAAAAGAATCATATGAACAAAAGGATAAGAAGTGAAATGATGGGGCTGGCTGGTGAATGGGTTGGGTTTGAATCCTCTCAATTCAAAACCGGTGGCCAAAAAGACCCGAAGAAAACAAAAATGGTGACGGAGACAAAAACATTGTTCTCTAAATTTCCTTTAATTTGAACTATGAAGTGCTAATTCTAGTAGATACTTAATTTTTGTCCCTGTCACTGTTCCCCATACATCCATACAAACAACTTATCCGAGGGAAGAAGAGTACCTCTTTTTGGTTGAGCCATGATGTTGATGCCATGTGTATATATATATATATATATATAGTCACATACGTACTGTGATCTATTTTGTCGGATCCTTGAAGTGTCAAGGAAAAACAAGATAGGGGGACTCAGCCATTGCACCTAAACATCTGTATTCTATAGTTATCAAACTTAGGTTGGATCTGTTGATTTGACTGAAATCAGCTAAATACTTTAACTAACATTATACATGACAATAAAAATCGAATTTGTGCATATCCATCTGACTCTATTTTGAGTTTGACAAAAAAAAAAAAAAAACATTCACCTTGATTGAAATCGGAATCAAATTTGAGTGTTTTTTTTTTTACTTGGGAAAGTGGGAGCGGGGATGGATTTGATATGTCACTCACCGTGCCCCCATTTCGAACGCGTCCTGTTATGTCTATTTTTATAATTATTAATAATATAGTTATATATTTTTATTATTATATATTATATGTAATTGTTAATTATATAATTGTGTAATTATTTCATATTTTATTTTTTTTATAATTATTTAAAATGTAGAATAATTATTTTAATAGTTAAATAAATAATATTATAATTATATACTAATTTTAATAAAATTAAAAATATGTATTAACTAAATATAATTTAATTCTTAAATATATTTATTTTATTTATTATTTTTTAAATTATATATTTTGATTGAATTAAAATATAATTAATAATTTTATTTATCATTTATTTAAAGTATATGAACAAATATTATTTTTTTAAAATGTGAGATGAATTTCTTGTGGATTTCTATGAATCTCGAGATAAAATTCGATAAGGATGAATTTTATATTTCCATCCTACCTTTTATAAATCTGAACTCATCCCGCCTTTTGTATGAACAAGATGAAAATAGGTAAATTTGCTTTCGATTCATTGTTGTTATCCCTAACTAGCATGTTAGACATGTTAATATATATTAATTTAAAAATTCATATGATATAAGTTAATGATAATTTGGTAAATATTTAGCTAAGACATGTATTTAGGGGGTTGGAATTATCCATAAAAAAACTTAATCTTAAATAAACAACATAAATTATGACTTTAATTTTTATAAATTATCTGTGTAAAATAAATTATATTATCAACTAATAAACAATTATGATATTTGTATGGTTTGATAAGTATAGTATATGATTTTTTTATACTACTCGTACATTTACCATTTTCTCTAAGAAAATTGATAAGCTTCACATTTATTTGGCAAAGAAAGAAGGTTTAAAATTTGGCATAAAAGTCTTAGAAAAAAAAGACATAAATTTGATTCCTTAACTATAGTTATATCTTCTGTTATAAATTAACTTTTAGGAGTAAATCACAATCTCTTCTCTTGAAAGGTGTTTGAATTTTTTTCTTATTTTAATTTGTGAGTTTAATTTATTTAATTGCACCGTCAAATTATAAGAAATCATAGTAGATATGCTTTTTATGTAGTTGTGTTA
>PYAF01002615.1:425826-436060 GCA_007407185.1 Glycine tomentella
TCGAATAAAATAAGACATATCTCACATATAATATATATAGGTTTAAATATTTTTTTAATCTAATTTAATATTTTTGTTTTTTGTCCTTTTAAAATTATTTTTTATTTTTAATTATTACAAATATTTATTTTATTTTTCGTCTTTAAAGCACTTTTGATAGTATTTTAAAAAGTGAAAAAATTTATCTAAAATATCATAAGGACGAAAAATAAAATAAACATAATTTACAATGATTAAAGATAAAAAAAATAATTTTGTAAGGATGAAAAATATATTAAATTATAAGAAAAAATATTTAAGCTTAATATATAATAAGTTTTCACTCAATAAGATAAATGTAAATATGCACTCTCACTTTTTTTGAGTCCGAAAATTTTTGTTGCCATGAATTAAGACGTGATTTCCTCCCCTAAATTTTAATAAAATGAAATAAAGTATTAAACCCACCTTATGTGACTCCTCGTTATAATTGTGAGGTTCAAAAAAGTGTTAATATGCGATAATTCATGGATGCTTGCTTGGACTAGGTCATGTATTTTCTTTAACGATGCCATCAACATCTACTATGGAATACAGTACTTGTTTGGGTTGGATCTTGTTCTTTTTGGGCCTAGTGTCATGTACCCAGATTTCTGTAGACCATTAGACCACTATTAAGAAAAACACTCAAAATAGGATTTGAACCCTCTACTCTAGATGCTAGAGAGTTGAGGGTGAATAAAGAATTTTCTTATGAATATAATATTTTTTGAAGTAATATTTTATCATGCAATAAAATATAGTTGGCGGGTTCAACAACTATCATGATAAGTTCTTATATTTGATAAAAGATATGTTTTTTTCTTCAACGTAACTATATTATGTTGCTCTATAATATCAGAGGATTTAAATTAAAAAAAAAATAAATTGCTAGACAACTGCCATTGGGGAATGCTCGTTTGGTCATATCTTATATGATTTCAGGGCTCATTTGCTTCTAATAATCAGAAGACACTTCAAGTATCAACAAATTCACTAGTTTAGCATAAAAATCTAGCTTATAGCCCAAAAGCTCATTTTGTTTCAGGCATCTTTTCGTTATTGCTACTTTGCATTGATGTTATTTTGAAACTTTGATAAAATTATATATGATTAATATGAATTTTAGTTAAACCAATTTAGTTAGTATTTAGTGATTGGTGGATGGGAGGGGAGTTGAAAGGGGGAGGAGGGATGAATATAAATTTGAATCTCTATCAATGTTTTAACAAAAATTGATCACTAACATTAATTGATAAAAAAAATATATATATTTAGTGATGGTGCCTTCTATTTTTTTGTCTTATTTTTATTTTTTTCCCTCTTTTATTCTTTATTTACCTTAATTTTTATATATCATTAGATTTATCTACTATCGATCTTAATTAACTTAAATTAAAAATATTATTGATGTTAATATTGTCTTCCAATTTTACTGATGATTTGTAATTAATCCCAAGTTCACTTTGTGCTAGTTTTGAAATCATACTTCTATTTTATAATTATGAAAATGGACTTTCAATATTCTCCACTTTGTGTTAGTTTTGGAATCATATTTCTATTTTATAATTATGAAAGTGAACGACCTTCAATATTCTCCACCCATGGTATAGCTACCTTCAGGCTTCAACCTCCCAAATGAGTTGAAGCTGGACTAGGAAGCAATCATTTTGTTATTTACATAATATAAATGGAATTTTTTTTTTTTTCCTATACGTTTTACCTGATGGCTCTTCCCCATGTTTCATGTTTGGGTTACCGTTCCAAAGACACCGAAAGGTATGTTTGATGAAAAATTAAAATATAACGGAGATACTTATTTAAAAGTACTTTTTTTTTTTTGGAAAGCTTATTTAAAAGCACGTTGAACATGCATATAGAGTGCATGGACTCTTGGTGTTTAAAAACTTGTATTAATAATGTTTCATGAGCTAGCTGCATCTATTTGAAGACTTCGTTTTGTTCCTCCCATGTTGTATTTCCATCTTTGCAGTCCACTTCTTTTCCCCGTCCGTAGAGGTTAAAGAGAATGATCACGTAGTACTGAATTGCTAATTGTACCCAGTTAGTGCTTCAAAGAGTAATTTATACCAGATTCTTTTGTTGAAACATTATGATGCAGATTAGCTAGGATCAATGTGCATATTCCTTTTCCCTTGCCATTTTACACCAATGGGTGAAAGACATCATCTACTGGGTACTCATTAGTATTTTAACCTGAATTACAGTGACTTGAAATTTCATATACTTATTTATTCAAATGAGAATACACACCTTCCTCTACCTATCCGCCCGAGAGGGAAAAAACAAAAATCAAGATCAAGACTGGTATATATGTTTTTCTAAGGAAAAAAATAAAATGGCAACATTCAAATCTAGAAGGAGAGAATGTCCTTCGTTGGAATTAAATAAAATTTGATACATATCACTTGTATCTTCTAAGTTACCGCATCTTAACGACTTAAATTCAAAATAATTAGTATAATTAAATAGGACTATTTTATCATGAAGGTTTTTTTTTTTCTTTTTCTAATTGTAAGGTCTAGTAATTGTGTATATATATATATATATATATATATATATATATATAAATTAAAACATGTTATTAAAAACAATTTTATTCGAACAAAATAATATTATTATGCATTTAATTTTTTTATTCAAGTATTTAATATAAATGCATATTTAAGATTTAAAATTGAAATCTTTAATTAAGTTGAAACAATTCTAATCAATATATTTAGTAGTAAATTGATTATTAATGATATATACTAATTTTTTCATAAAAGTTGGTATATTTATTGAACTATCAACCAAATAAAATACACTCGTTGATTAAAAAAATATCTTTTAAAAATTAATCATCTCTAAAATTATTTAATCTCATGATAATTTTAGAATAAAATTAAAATTAAGCTAGTGTTACTGAATTAACTGTAATGTAACCTCTAAAAACAGAAAACTAGAGGAGGCAGAGCCAGCGCAGCATTAGCATAGCAAAATGATAGTACTACGACGAGTAAGGAAGGTTCCAAGCCTCACATCACAGATTTCCAAGGAAACAACGATCCCATCTCAATCTGCTTCTTCACTCTAATCGAACCCTTCAAATCTCAGATCAAAATCGAAGCTTATTATACATACACCACGCGTGAATCCAACAGTGACGATGACCGTGAAGCAAGGTTTCTTCTCTCTGCGAGGCTCACTCCTCTTCTTCGCAATCCTCACCCTTCTCTCATTTACCTACCTTTCTCTCAAATACTCCACCCCAACACCCCAGGTACCCCTTTTTCTCATTTTCCTCCAACCCCATTTTGAAATTTCTCATTTTTCACCGTTTTCTCGATTACCCTTTTGCTCTAGGTTACCAAGCTCTCGGTCGAGATCCTCAACGATGCGCCGGTAAGCGAGAAAGAAGAGAAAGAAGAGGTTCCGGACACTTACCACTCGCCGCGGGTGTTCAAGCTGAACTATGAGGAAATGGAGAAGAAGTTCAAGGTTTATATATACCCAGATGGGGATCCTAACACGTTCTACCAGACGCCGAGGAAGCTCACCGGAAAGTACGCCAGCGAAGGCTATTTCTTCCAGAACATCAGAGAGAGTCGCTTCCGCACCGAAAATCCCGATGAGGCACACCTCTTCTTCATTCCCATCTCGTGTCACAAGATGCGTGGCAAGGTATTTTTTTCCCCTTTCTGCATTCTCTCTTGTTAAGATCTGGGGAGAATGGTACAATGTTAGATGCATGAATTACTAGTGAGTAGTAGATGTGGAACTTTAGTTAAAAAGGAAATTGGTGGAGATCCTACATTAATTAACTAGTGATATGGCACAATAGTGAGTGAGGGTAATTCTCACTTCTTAAGCTAGCTAGCTTTTAGGTTGTGTTAGCATTTTAGGTCCAAATGCTAAATTTTAAGATGGTATCAAAGCTTATCCAAATAATTTTTCATTGGGTTTATTGGGTCACCTGTTATCGGACCATCTGCAAATGTCTAGTTTTGCAACGAGATATCACAATCCTCGGCATGAGGGGTGTGTGCTGGAATCCCACACTTACTAGTATTATGGCCACAGTAATGTGTATATAAGTGGAGGCAAGCCTTATTTGGGGTTGAGTTTGGCCCAAATTCAAAATTGTAAAAGAAATTATTAATGAAAATGATAGATTAACAATGTTTAGCTTGGATTAGATGATTAAGTGACTGCTTCTAGGTGGAATGTGGTCTCATGTTTGTGTGTTATGCAGGGCACGAGTTATGAGAATATGACAATAATTGTTCAAAACTATGTGGAGAGCTTGATATCCAAATATCCTTATTGGAACAGAACCTTGGGTGCTGATCACTTCTTTGTCACTTGTCATGATGTTGGTGTGAGGGCAACAGAAGGACTTGAGTTTCTTGTGAAGAATTCCATTCGAGCTGTGTGCTCCCCCAGCTATGATGTTGGATTCATTCCGCATAAAGATGTCGCTCTCCCTCAAGTGCTACAGCCATTTGCTCTTCCTGCTGGGGGGAATGATATAGAAAACAGGTAAAGTTTTTTAAAACATTTGTTGCTCCACTTAGTTTGATTGTACGACCAAATTGGTGCAAATTAGGTTTTGGGGATTGGATTTTGCTCAATGACTTATCATCCTGCTTTTGAAGTGTTAATTTTTTAATGGTCCCTTAATGAGAGGGATGGAAATTACTTGATAATTCTCAGAATGTATAAATGCCTTCATCACAAACTCACTCATGACTCACAAGTCATCAGTTTCTATAATATTCTAAGTTGCTCTTCAGTTTCTGCCTTCTGGTAACCTGGTTTAAAATTATCTATGCTGTGGATCTTAATAACTCCCGTGGAGTACACAAATGTTTTTCTGGTTTTCAATGTTGCTATCCTATCCAAGAGCCTGATTTTTAAAACATATTCGTTTCATGTAAAATAGTATGGAAATGTAATATGGAATTTGTATTTCAGGCAACAGAATCAGTAGGGATACTTAGATGATATTATATCATAAGATTAAATAATACTGATGATGGTGCAATGATATGTAGTTTGATCTGTAAGATCAACAGACAATGATTCTACTTGCATATTTATTGATTCTGAAAATTTGATAAATTTGTGCTTTGCAGGACTACTCTTGGATTCTGGGCCGGTCATCGTAACTCTAAAATCAGAGTTATTCTTGCACGCGTGTGGGAAAATGACACAGAACTTGATATTTCAAACAATAGAATTAGTAGGGCTACTGGGCATCTAGTATACCAGAAGAGATTTTACAGGAGTAAGTTTTGTATATGTCCTGGTGGATCACAGGTTAATAGTGCTCGGATAGCAGACTCTATCCATTATGGGTGTATACCTGGTAAGATCATCCTTTTTAATGATATTTTTCCCCTTTGATTTTATTGTTGCATATTAAGCCTCTTAAAACTGTATACTTATATGACAGTGCAAATATATATAATCTGCATCCGTATTGCCTAGTGGTTTTTGTCATGTTTTATGGATGGTATGAAATTGGTATATTTACTTTGCATATTTCTTGTATGGCATTAGTTGCTCATATTCCTTTGTGCTTGTGTTAAACTATGAATTAAACAGTGTCTATTAAGAAACATTTGCAAATCTTATCCTTGTGTAGGCCGATTAAGCTTTGGTTACTTTTATCACTCCTAAGACTAGAATTGCAACTATATTGTGGGATGATGATTGAGTGTCTGAAATATGGTGGTTTAATAATCAAATAATTAATAAGCTTCAACTATATATGTATATAGTTCACTATGAAAAGGCAGATTTGTCAATTGGAATGAATAATAATAAGTGCAACTTTTAATTGTTTGACTGTTGGAGGAGTGGAACCTGTATTGTGGAATACATGAGTGCCTAG
Source organism: Glycine tomentella (assembly GCA_007407185.1). Classification (NCBI taxonomy): domain Eukaryota; kingdom Viridiplantae; phylum Streptophyta; class Magnoliopsida; order Fabales; family Fabaceae; genus Glycine; species Glycine tomentella. Next base: position 431,744 of record PYAF01002615.1, read on the forward strand.
GGATCAAATTTAAGACTATCCACCCAAGCTCCACCCCTCCAATCACCATAGCTAATGTTGAAATACTTTTATTGGATAGTGATAATAAAGGTCAAATTCAGTAGAACCCATGTGAACAGATTGCACATATACTCCATCTTGGCTTGTTATGTATGCTCTGGGTCTCAAAAGTAGTACATTTATGATATTGTGAATGCAATTTGTACTGTAACTTGGTTTGAATAGATGATGTTCTGGCTTTTGGGACAGGATGTATGTAGAGACAACCTTGTAACTAACCTGAAGTTGTTAATGTTGTTTTGCAGTGATATTGTCAAATTACTATGACCTTCCTTTCAATGATATTCTTGACTGGAACAAATTTGCTGTTGTACTCAAGGAGAGTGATGTATACCAGCTTAAACAAATCCTCAAAAATATATCAGATGTTGAGTTTGTTACCCTTCATAATAATTTGGTAAAGGTATAAATCTTCTCATTACTTTATATGGAATCTATATATTAGTGAAAGATTTTAGTTTTTTGCCTTTATTTTGTGTGGTATGTGAACGTGTGTATTGTACCCTTGTTTATAGTTCAGAAAGACCCTTTGAATGCTACAAGTTTCATTTTTTTTCTTTTTCTGGAACTTCTTATTATAGTTCATAAAAACCCTTTGTTTATGTTGTCTGAAAAGCTATCAGTATGTAAAGTTAGAAGAGAAATTTAGAATGTAAACCAAAATAAAGAAATAAAGAAATTAACAGCATGTTTGGTTAGAAAATTTTTTTTGTTTTTATTTCTTGATTGTATTAGAAATAATGAAAATAACATTATAGTGTTATTGCTTGCTATACAAATCCTTAAAATCAAGAAACAAAGTAAAGACTAGGAAAGAGTATTTTTTTTAATTATTAGTAAAATAGAAATGTTTTCCTAAATTAAGAAGGCTCTGAGAAAATGGAGCCCAAATATTTTATCACCAGTGGTTGTCTGGTCAGTAGAATTTTCTTGCTAATTGAATTATTTGTTGTTATGTTGGAGCTCACATAAAGTTGCTTCATGTTCTATCAGGTTCAGAAACACTTCCAATGGAATTCGCCCCCAATCAGATTTGATGCTTTCCATTTGGTTATGTATGACCTCTGGTTACGCCATCACACGATCAAATACTGATATTTAGACTCAGTCTGAGAGACTCTTATTTTGTATACAAATACAATTTTAGCAACTGAGAGAGCACTGTAAGTATAGCCAATTACAGTTTTTTATAAAGCAGATGGTTTTTCTATACACTTGCACCCTGAACGTTTCAGTTAATTTGTTATTTGTTTGTATAAGGTTCTTTGTTGGGTTGAAACTAATACATGGCCAAGCTATCGAATTAAGGCAGATGCAATTGTTAGAGTAAATCCAAACTAGAACATGGGTAGGTATGGCTTATAACAAGTTAACAACTGACTCATGATATTTAACTGAGCTAAGATTTGTTGAATATTTTAGAAAATAAATGAGTTCATTTGTTGAAAAATTGAGCGTGACGTTAAGCAAATAGGTCTAACTCAATTGGTTGAGCAGGATGCGTGAATTGTTATATATTTGTGAATTATTCTATATTCACTCACACTGTCTCTAATTTTCATGAACATAAAATAGGGGTAGCAGAAATGAAGATGTTAAGGTGAATGTGTGGTTATACGAAGATGGATAAGATAAGAATTGAGGATATTCGACGAAAGATATCAGTGGTACCGATATGTGAAAAAATGAGGGAACATATTGAGGTGTTTTGGGCACGTTATGAGACGGTCACTAGATGTTGTCGTAAGAACAAGAGTGTGTTACTAAGAGCTCGACACAAAGAGAAGTAGAGGTCGATCAAAACTTACTTCAGGAAAGATAGTTAAACAATACCTAATGGAGTGAGATATAGATTGACAAACGGAATGTCTTAGGACGAAGTGGAGAAAAACTATAAACTTGGTGGAGAGTTAAATCCATTAGTAATTCTATGTTTCAGTCGTTCTCTTGTTTTTGTTCTCTTTCCCTTCATTTTTCCCCTCTTCCTTTCACCCTTCTTTTATTTTAGTTTTTTTTTTCCTCTTTTTGTTTTATTTCTACTTTTTTCTTTCCCTCTCTCTTTCTCTTTTTTTGTCTTATTTCCGATCTATCATTAAGTTCATCTATCTCCTACCCTAAATAACTTCTTTTTCATTTAGTGAGCACCAGAGGTATTTTTAGTTTATAATCACTGTTTATTACTCTACAGCTTAGCTTACCCCCAACCTAATGGAATCCTTATAATTAGATCAAATCACATTTTTGTTTGTAATGATTCTAAAGGCAAAATCACATTAAATCTATAATAATAAAGACAACACATTCAAGATAAAATTTGGCAGCTGGATATATAAATAAATTCAAGTAAAAATTGTCACATTTTCTAGAATCGTATTTTCATATTTACTTAGACAAATCATATTTGGCAATAACACAAATTAAATATTGCACTTCGATCACTTTTATCATGTTAAGTATTAAAGCATGTTGACAACAATGACTAGACGAGTTGGGATCGCTCGAGGAAGAGACTGTCATGTAGAAGAGACTCATTTAAGAAAAAGATTATTGGAATACAAGTGAGAATATGAAGTCCCACATCGGGTAGAATGAAAAAGTTGAACATCATATAAGTGAAAAGAATACTCATAAACCTGAGCTATAAGGTTTTGAGTTAAAATGTGATGTCATATTTACTTATGTGATGTCTTTCCTCTCCGAGTAAGTAAAGAAACAAATTTTATCCAATCACCACAAACTCTAATATTCTTTTAACCTTCTCCATTAATGCATGCAACATTTCAAAAATTTCATGACCCCTTGGGTGAGACATGCACCTCTCTATCAACATCATCCCAACTCATTGCATGAATTTTCTTCAATTTCAGATCTCTTATTGTGCTTCTCATCTCAATCACCTGATTCCATTTCCTGGCAGAAGCATAAAGATTTGTCAAGAGGATGTGTTCCCCCATCGCCAGGAGCAAGCTCGAGGATTTTTCTCATAACTTTCTCTGCCATTTCTACCTCTCCATGAATTTTACATGAGTTCAGAAGGGCCCTCCGTAGTACCACATCCGGATTTCTCACTTCCTCTATCAACATTACAGCCTCTTCAAGTTGCCTTGATCGTCCTAGCAAATCAATCATACAAGTAAAATGGTCTCTTGTCAATTCAATATTGTGATTATTCCTAATGGAGGCAAATATTTGACAGCCTTCTTCAACTAACTCTGCATCGTTGCATGCCAAGAGAATACTGATAAATGTCACACCATTTGGCACAAGTCCCATATTTGTCTGTCTTTCGAACAGCTCAAGTGCCTCATGCCCAACACCATTTTGGGCATAAGCATAGATCATTGAATTGATGGCTACTACATCAAACTCATTAACACATCAAAAACAGATTATCTATATTTCCACATTTTCCATACAAATTAATCAGTGCTGCACCAGCACACTTATTTCTATCTAAACCTAGTTTCATGGCTATGGCATGGATCTGTTCCCCTACTTCAAGCATTGCAAGGCTTGAACATGCTTGTAGAATACTAGACAATGTGAAAGGATTTGGACGTATTGAACAACGAATCATCTCCCTGAATATTGACACAGCAACCTCCTCTCTCCCATTTTGCATAAGACCCACTACAAAAGATGTCCAGGTCACCTGATTTGCATAATCAAGCTGATCAAACACCTTTATAGAATCCTCAATCATGTTGCACCTTGAATACATTGTAAGGAGTGAAGTCTGTGAAGCAACAACAGATTCCAGACCAGACTTAACTACAAGGCCGTGAATCAACTGACCAATAACTAAATCCCCTAGATTACCACAACTTATCAGGATGCAAGCAAAAGTATACTCATTAGGCTTAACACCCCTGACCATGTTGAGCATAACCCACAATCAATGTAGTGAACAAGACAACATCTTTCTCCAAAACACGGCAAAACACCAAATGGGCATCCCTCATTTTATCAAACTTGGCATACATATCAACAAGCGCACTAGCAACAAACCCATCCAAGCAGGGGCGGAGCCACATGTGTTTGAGGGTGGGCAGCTGTATCCCCTCATTTCAATAAAATCACTAGTATTTGTCCTAAAATATTATATTTTATACCCCATAATTTTATATTTTGCACCCTCTAATTTTATGTATTTGAAATTCCTTATCTGTTCACATGTAAGAATAAGTAAATATATCATCTTATTTTAATAAAATGCAAAAAAATATCATATTTTGCACCCCATAATTTTATATTTTG
>PYAF01002615.1:436160-446548 GCA_007407185.1 Glycine tomentella
TAAATATTTATCTTAAAATTTCATATTTTATTTATCTTATCTTCGTATTTGAATCCAACTATTTCATATAATAATGATAATTATTAATTTTTATTTTTTAAATAAATTACCCCCACTGATCCAAGGTCTTAAATCCGCCACTACATCCAAGACGTCCAAACCCAAAACCACGGCCAACCCATGAGCCCTCTGGCCATGGTGTAGGAGACCCAACTGCGAAAAAGTCTTAGAGATGGCAGAGAAAGTGTAAGCATAAGGTAAAACACCCTGCACAAGCATGTTGCCGTAGAAATCAACGGCTTCTTTGCTCTTCCCATGACTGATATGAGAAGATATCATCTAATTCCAAGTATGCATTTGATGTAGCCATCAATGAGCTTGTGACCCCGAAACGAGTAAGAGAAACCGGATTTGATGACGTTGGTGTGAACTACTCTGAGGCTAGTTAACGATTTTGTATGTGCGCATTGAGCAATCAGAGAAGAATAGAAATTCATATTTTCATGCTGGACTTGTTTTATTTTCTTCTTCAATGTATTTTTTTTTTAAAAAAAAAATATGAAGAAAAAAGGAACAAGTTAGCTCGAGGTTTACAGTTCATGTGAAGTTGTTGACCATGAATCCATGATCATCTATCATTTCACGTAACTATTCCTGTGTCTGGCATTTTTCAGTGTAAGAATATATCATCCCGCTTCTATATCTTTAAATTTAATACTTTTTTTTTTTAACACAGAAGTATCCGAAGTATCCTACTTCTTTTTTGGCACATAACTAATCTTTTCCAATTGGATCAGTCCATTTTTTTTTTATAAAATATCGAATTACTTATGTAAATGAATTTTGATAAATTTAATACTACCTTTAAAACAAAATATAGGCTAAAATTAAGTTTTCATATTTTATCGTTTTCATTTATCTTTTTTCAAGTTGATCCCTCATTAAAAAAAATCATTTTGATTATTTATGTTTTGAAAATAATTCAAATTAGTCCTTACTATCACGTTCATAACAGAAAACATTAATAGACCATTTTAAACATTTATACAAACTTAAATGACTACTTTGAACAAATTAATTTGAACATTTTAAAATAAATTAGACACTAAAATGAAATATACTCGTTATCGTTCACGGATTTCAACAACCTAAATAACATAAAGGAACAAACTGAATCTACTTACTAGCATTTTCATCATTTTTAGCAAGTATATATGGCAAATGTGTAAATTAACATTTTCTTAACATAATGAACATATTTATTTATTGGTTAAAAGTTTATTAAATAATAATAAGATTTTGTGGAACCCACTTAGTACATATGGATAACAAATCATAAATGTGTTTAAAATGTTTTTCTTATAAAGAATTTTTCTCCTGACATTTCTTATAAACAATTGAAATTGCTTAATATGAACTTGATCAAGATTGTTTTTTATTTTTTCTCTTATCAATAATGCATTAACTTAACTCAAGTAGTCCAATAATAATAATGAAATAATGAAATAAATAAATAAAAAGCAAACTTAACTCAAGTTTTTATTTTATTTGTTTGGTTATCAAAGGGCTTAAGTGCAAGAAAACAACAATTACAAAGAAATTAAACAGGTAGTTTTTCAAAAATAATAAATAAAAAAGATTAAATTAAACATGAAATAAATCTAGAAAGAAAAAATTATCAAATCAAATAAATTTTAATAAGATATTATCTAATCTAACAAAAAAATTCTAATAATATATTATGCAATTAAATTCAGTCTAGTATGATAAGATATAATTTCCCATAACCATCTCTACCACAGCACAGCCCAAAACTATATATTTGCCCAGCGACTCATACTCATTGTCGTTCACCTATTCCAGCAATCTAAACAATGGCATTCCCCTGCACGTGTTTTCCCTTTCTTATTTCGGTGAACCAAGCCAGTGACTATGATTAATGAAATTCAATTACCCAAGAATTAAAGCCTTGGCAGGACTAAAATTGGAGAGAAGGAATGAATATTTGTTAAACACAAAATAGGGAGATATATAATACAGATCATCTCTAAGTCTAGTTGTTTAATGTGTGATTATTTTCAAATATCGTTATTTAATTTTTTTTTACCAGGTGATTTGTATGTCACATTGGATAATTAAACTCTTTACTTATATAAATAACGATTATTTATGAATAAAAATATTTTTTATTATTTAAAGATTATTTATGAAAATAATCTAAGATTCATTTAAAACTATATTATTAAAATAAAATATATATGAGTTATTTAATTATAATATTATAGAGACCTATTAATATAAGATAAATAACTAAAAATAAATTGTTTAAATTACAGTCATTAATACTAAATTCACATATTAAACATGAATCAATTAACACATGCTGAAGTTACTGAACTTGCATTTAATTTTGTAAACGCCAAAACTAAACATAGTGTGTGTAGGTCTGAATCAAAGACTTCCTACAAACTATACCCAAACCTTCACCACACAAGAAAAAACTAAAAAGAAATATATCTAATGAAAATCCGTCAACATTCTGACATTGCTTAATAATAGAAAATAAAGCTTAATTATCATGAACCCTAAAAGACCATATTTAGAGTTTTTGATATGCTTCAAACTTATTAACAGAGACAATATTATTCCAATTGTTCACGATGTTGTTAAGTGTCGGTCCTTTGCATGCTCCACTTCTTCAATGATGAAGTAAATTCTCTAAGACATAGATCCAACACAGTCACTTCTATACCAAGAAGTCGTCCTTTTCCTTCAGGGTCTTCTCTTTCATCCAATTTTTCAACCTCAGCTTCTGAGAAAAAATTACACTTAATTTCGTTGATTGGCATTGACAAACGATTGCTATTCTGATTCACATCTGAGTTGAAGAGTTGTTTGTGCATGACAAATTTAAGGTCATAACCATTCAACTCAGTCACCCGATTTTTTAATTCCGTTGGCAAATCTGGTGATGGTCTATGATCATTTGTCAAGATTATCTTTCTTGGTTTTTTAATCATTGGTAAGACTCTTTCCTCTTCAGGAGTTTCTTCAATTTGTCTGCATGGAGAGGGTCCCGTACGTATAAAATAGAGAAAAATAGTTATACATAGTGTAAAAAGTTTTTTACACTCATCTAATCACAAATCATCATGATTAATGTAAAACTGTTTAATGATTAATGAAAAAGGGTGGACAATTAACTATAGCAGTAGGTGTGTTATAGCGAAACTAATCCCAAAAAAGGGGAGCATTAAATTCTATAAAATTACATAAATTGCAGTAAAAAATATAAATTACATAAATTGGGTTACAATTGTACACCTTTTTCGAGTCTCCCTCTTAATATTCTTTGTCAATGACTGTGATTCGAACCCTTGAAAGTAGTTTGCAGCAATAACTGATTTGATCCAACTCTTCTTTGTTATATAATTCTGGCGCATGTAGGGATATTATCACATCCAAAAATTTAGGCCTGAAAGGTTTGCAAGATATCTTCTTATGTGACTCCCAATCTGTAGCACTTGCAACCAATTCCCGTAAAGTTTGCAAGATATCTTCATAGTGGTAAAAGGAATAAAGCTTAGAGTTGAAAAAGAGAAAATAGTTGTGAGAACTGAGATGATGACAAAAAAAAATTAGCAGTAAAACAAGAGTATGGAAGAGGAAAAGGCTAAGGACTTTAAATAGCAAGAATAGGATAAACATATAAGGATTAATGATAAGAAAATATGATAATAATTTTAAAAATAAGTTGATTTAATTATCAGAGATAAATCTCCTATAAAAAAAATCATATAAGATAAAGCTGTTTGAAAATATCAATCACGAAATTTGACAATAATTTTTTTACCGTTGGTTTTTATTTGGACAGTTAGCGTTAGATTTTAAATATCCTAGGTCCTTAAATTATTTTACATTTCGATCCTTTCCTACAGTTTTGGGTCCTTTCCTATTTGGAGCTAGCCTTCTCATCATCCACAATTGCAGCATTAAAATATCTCTTCCCATTGGCATTTGAAGAACAATGTTGAATGTCAAATGAGAAAACCATTGCTTCAACTCAACCAACGCATAGTCAGACTCATTCTTTTGCTACATCAAACAGTATAAAGCTCTTTGATCGAACTTTGAACTTTCGAGACAAAAACATGGTGTAGTTACTTCTACCCGGTCAAGGAAAAGGATAGTTATCTTTCAGTGTAACAACCAATTGTCGTTACATTGTTTAGATGTTGTCAATGAGAATCCTTGTATAAGTGCTAATAAAGAGTGTGTAGATGCTGTCAAGGGTGGTATATAAGTTGACAACCGAACTACAAGTTCTGATAAACATACTCCAGAAGCAGCAGAAGACACTATTGGTATATACTTGTTGGAAATGGTGAAAATGTTGGTAAGTGAATTCACTTTGATCCTTTATGTTATTTAGTAGGTTCATTTTAGTCCCTTTTTTTTAAGACTCAAATTCGTTCAACAAAAGAAGGTTCAAAATGGTCTTTTAAGTTTTTACAAATGTTCATTTTAGTCCCTTTTTTTAAGACTCAAAGCTTCATGGTGAAGAAATCTCCTCTCAGTATAAAATGTCTTTCTCCTAAGGAATTTCAAGCTTGGAGAGACAAGAGGTTATGTTATAATTGCGATGAGAAATTTCATCCTCACCTCCTAGTATAAAATGTCTTTCTTCCTAGGAATTCCAAGTTCGGAGAGACAGAAAGTTATGTTATAATTAAGAGAAATTTCATCCCAAAAGTCATTGTAATGGCCTATTCATGCTTCTAGTAGTAGTTAGAGAAATTGAATCACAAGAGGAAGACAAACTCTCTGCACCGCTAATATTGTAGAATCTTTAAGAGGTTGTTTCGTTGGAGAGAAGAGAAAAGAATGGAAGAGAAAAAAAAAAATTGAATTAAAGTAGAAAGATAAAAGTGTAAAATCCACACAAAAATTTGAAAATTTCTTCTCCTTTCCTCTCTTTTTAATCTCAACCAAACCAAGGCTAACTCTACACTCCATGATGGAGGAGGGTCTTGAACCCACTAAGACCCGGATTAGTATGCATGCTCTAGAAGACAATTTTATGTATTCACATAACTTAGCTTAAGACTTTAATTCTATATAAGTTTCTTGTCACTTGAATTAATAGTGTTGGTATGTTAAAAAAAAGTTAATTCAAAAAACATTAAATAACTTTAAAATATCTAGAATTTTGTGCTTGTAGAAACTTTTCATTTAACTATTGCATCAATGAAATTAAATGTCTATAAAAAAGTAATAAATGAGATAAATTCTGAACAAGCTTTATTGTTAGAGTAAATAAACTTCAATATAGTGAGAGAAAAAGTAAATATACTAATAGTATTACACTATCATTGTTTTTAATATGAGAATGAGCATAATAAACGTGAGTTATATAATTATGCATAAATGGTCAATATTTAAATTCATATGATCATTTAAAAGAGTCAAATAAATTTTTTTTAAAAAAAAATCACATAACTTGTGTATTTAATCGTAATTATTCATTCTTTCAAAAAAAAAAAAACTTAATTACTCATAATGAAATCTAATTGATGATGTTATTTGAATTCACAAAGCAAACATAAACTTCCTTTGAACTTGTAAACCAAATTGTTCCCTAGATTTGAATTCAATGTTACTTGTATTATAATTTTCGACACAAAAGCAGGACTTCTATAAAGTCGTCTTTGGATTAAGATGGTCCTCTTTCTCCTTGGATCGTGATGTTCTTCTATGCTTTATTGTTAGTAATAGAGGACAAGCATGACTACAATAAAAATCAGCAAACGCAAGTTATCATTCTCCAGCTACATTATAGCATAGCATTTTTTACTTTAAACTGATTGTTTTCGGAATAAGCTTACCTATTCATTATTTATTTGTTTGTTTGTTTGATTTGCCAAACAAAAAAAATATCATCCTTGTCTTTTTAGTTTTTTTTTTTTCTGCAAACTCTATTAACAATGGGCATATGAATATATATATATATATATATATATATATATATATATATATTAATAAAAATAGACAGAAAAAGGGGTGAGGCCGGATGAATATAAATGGGTCTTGGAGCAAAATGGTATTGTGATGAACCTTAAATTAAAAGTGAGACTAAGTGCGGGGGAAGGAGGGAGAGAAAGAGAACAAAATCTGTGTTTATAGTCTATAGGAGGTAAGCATTATCTTTAAGAAAAAAGAGTGAATCCGTATTCACAAGTTGAAGGTTGTCGTGTGACATCTATGTACACCATTCATGGCACCAACTGATGATGGAATGCAGCTTCCCATCAGCTTACTTGTCCCGTTTGAATAAAGGCTTGAAGCAAGCTCTGCGCTGCAAAGGTTTGATCTGGTGTACCAGATATGACAACTTTCCCTCCACTTGTACCAACGGAAGGATCATAAACCGTAACAGTTGCACCTGAAATCTGGTCCCAAGACACTAGACACATTAATACCAACATCATTGTAAAACCATTTCAACAATCTGGAAACATTTAGAGTAACTAATGAGTTTAGACCTAACTTAACCCCAAATGTTAATTCATAGGATGAGAGTTGTCTCTTACTTATATACTTTATATCTTGGTCTTATCTTTAACATATGTGAAACTTGGATTTTTCAAACAGTTTCTTATCCCCAAAATTTATTATTATTATTTTTCAAAAACTTTGTATTTTACCTAATAAAAATAATTAATCAAAAGCCACCTTTAATCAAATCTCTTCGTTTAATAAGAAAAAGTGAAAACCCAAACACAATCCTCAACCTAATAATCCTCCATATCTTTCTTAAGGGAATAATTAAGCACCTGTCTGATTCGATCCAAATTGCCACCATCTTCACCATAAACAGAACCAAAGACGTGTTCAGAAACTATTATCTCCACAGTAGTATTTGTCACCGTAGCAAACATGTTTCCTCTGTCAAAGGATTTTATCAAGCACAAAGGATGAGAGAAAGATCAGATGCCAGGAGATATCTTAACAAATTGACACATTTTGTCTATCCAGCACTATTTCACTTATTTTATTGACTTGTAGTTCTAGTTAGAAATCAAAGATTTTACTAATTGAATATTATATGATAATGTAACCTAAATAAATCTTTTTTAATTCAATGAAAATTGAAAAACAAATTCATTAATTATACAACCCCCTTTCTCTACACCTACCTATATTGATGATATGTCTATCTGCTTCATATCTGTCCCCAGCCCCATATACGATTAATCTCTATACACGAAATCACTATCATAATTCACACATAACACAAACTCTCTAAAGAGAAATTTTAGGGCAAGAATTACTATATATCAAATGCTCAACTTTACCAAGACTCCACAATAAAAAGGAAAAGGTGAAAAATAACGCCAAGCCATTGTATAGTCTGTGGCGTGCAGCATTATACTAACCTCCCACTTTCCAAATTCTCACTTAAATCCGTATGTATTTCTCCATTTTGTAATATTGTTTCAGCATGCACCCCTGCATTCTGCAAATATACAAACTCCTAATCAATCTCATCCTATTAGCATTGGAAGAATTAGAAGAGGTATAATAGAAATTGGAAGGCAATGAACACAAAGGAGGTGAATAATACCCGTGGCAGAAACCTCCCAGAAGGAAAAGCAGATTTTCCACGGGCAAAAGGTTTACCCTTTACAGCATCCTTATTCGCTTTCCAATTGGATTTCGGTCTTGCTTCAACAACCACCTCATTGGCTGAAAGATTATCCCTGATTCTAGAAGTAATTTTATATAGGGCATTTTGTACACATCTGTACTCTCCAGTGATCTGCACCAAATCTCTCTCTTAGTATAAACTTGACTAGGAGACAGTAACAAAAGATTGTTGCAGCCATATCAAGAAAGTCAGTCTATTCTGAGTGCTCAAATGCCTCAACTCAGTGCAACAAGATAAGATATTTGTTATCAGTTACGACCTAACCTATGTCGGCACACAAAAGCATCAAAATCCACCAACCACATAGTGATACACATGAATGCTTAAATTAGTATAAATATAAATATATTTTTGTGTTTAAAATATGCATTCAATTCCAAATAATATTAGAGTTTATATTTGCATCATTGAGATAATTGTTGTGAGATCATATAGAAGCGTTTGAGAAGTCTGATTCTGTAACTCTCCATTATAATTTAAAGGTACCTATTTGCTTAAGAAATAGAAGCGTAAAGGTAACTATTTTATTGTATTCTTCTTTTTGACTTTGTAAGAGGTCGTAACTGAGAAACTAGGATACCAATTGTTCTTGATGAATTGAAACGTGCTGCTTCTGACGAGGAAACTAGGATACCTTGATGGGAAACAAGGATACTAGTCTGTCTCTATTTTTGGTGAATTGAGACGAGAACTTTTTAATGGGAAACAAGGATACCAGCTGGGATAATTGTTGTGTAAGGATAGACCAGGATACTAGAATTCTTGTACACAAATTTATCATAGTGGAGTTATCCATTGGGTTGATTATCTAATTTGGACGTCGTGATTTTTTATCCAATTGGGTTTTCCATGTTAAAATTGATTGTGTCTTCTTTATCTCTTATCTCCATATTATTGCTTTGAGTTTGATTTTAAATTGTGAATTATTTTATAAAACTCAATTCACCCCCTCTCTTGAGTTCATCTGAGACCAACATACTTTTTTTGCTGAAAGTAATAGATATTTTCCACATATTTTACAGAAATACCTTCAGAAATTGTCTTCAATATTTGAGAATTTTAAATTGAAAATTTTGCAAGAGTTTTTTTTTTCATTTTTTAAATGAAAGAACATCAGCATATGGCAACAAAGTCCTTAAGATCCTTAAAAAAAAGTCAACTTGAATTATATAAATTTTATAAGTGTACCTGCACCACCACATCATCATCTGAAGCACCATTAGGAACTGACTCTCCATGCAATATTTGTATGTCAGCCCCAGTTACTTCTCTCAATTCTGAAATCACCTGACCTTCATTGCCACTCAAGCAATTTAGTGTGCTTGTTGCAACTAAAAGCCTTGCGGTTACAGGTGATTCCGTACTAGAGACTTGGAGAAAACCCTTTCCAATGTGATCTTCAATAATTCTAGCAAAGACAAGAATAACAGCATCTTGTGCAGGAGAATTACAAGATTCAAGGCTCTGGATGAAAAAAAGCCAGTGCTAAATCAACATTAAAAATTATGAAAATCCAAAATGTGTTTTCAAACAGATCTATCAAATGCGCAACTATATGTCCTTGCATGAACATATGCACATGAAAGAGGGCACAAAAATCACTGAAAATACTATAAGCATGAGTTAGTTGTGGCATAGGGAAACATTCTCATATGACTGACCTCTACAGCAGAAATGGTGACAATGCGCTCGGCATGCTCGCTTAAAGGAGCTGCAAAGATAATAGAAGCACCTGTTTTACTTTCCAGAGCTCTGACTATAGCCCCTCTTTTACCAATTACGCTCCCAGCTACATTATTAGAGCAAAGGAGTCTAAACACAACTTCGTGTTCTGCACCTTTTGAGTTATGGTTAGAGGTTTCATTAGAGTTTGAGGTCCGTTCATATATAGATAAACCTTCCATGGAGGTTAACAATGAATTAAGGTGAGGGAAAAGTTCAGCATTTGGATCAGAGGACGACCTATCAGAAGAGCTAACAGTTGGTATACTAGAAGTAACTGGAACTTTGCATAATGGCGGACAATCTTGAAGACAATGAGATACAGAAATCAGGGCTTTCTTAACAGCCAAAGTTCTTCCAGTTATCTGTCAATCAAACAAGTTCCCAGATAAAGAAAAAGAATTTCAAATAGTCATTTTTCAATGATAATGGTATGGTGTTATTTCTGAAGTTCATGAACCCAAAAATTGAACTAAGATCTATGAAAAGGTATGTTTGGATTCACATTAGATGATAAAAAATCACGCCCAAATATCAGTTAATACGATTTTAGGTAAATATTCACATGTTTGATTTTACATTAACTTGAAGAAACTTTAAGTAATTTTGACGGTGAACAAAATAATTTTATACTGAATTTTCCTACTAAGTTGTATTTAAAATAAAAAAATCTAAATATAAATCATTAAATCATGTCACCTCAAAATCAATTTTGCATACCCTCGGCCAAACACACCCTATATCCCTCTGCAGGCAATTTAACAACCCCGGTAAAAAAATATAGGCAAATGCTAACACTGGACAAGGTATAGAAAAACAAAAATAGAAAGTATTATTGATAAAAAGGTATTTATTATATCAGAAATATAAATAATTAAATATCATTTTTATGCTTTTATAAAGTAATTGAAAGCATTCAATACGCATATATACCAAAAAAAAAAAAAAAAAAAAAAAA